>JAKOGI010000309.1:427500-675000 GCA_029747015.1 Carnegiea gigantea | reverse complement strand
CAGCGAGTCTTAAACCCGTATCAGCAACCTATTTCAGAAAAGACCAAAACCACTCTCCTATTTGTCACCATCAAAGCCTTTTTCTTTGTAATCTTATTTATCTCACTGTGGTCTATTTTATATTTATTTATTTTATATTGGATTTAATTAATTTTATTAATTAAGTTTTGAAGTTATATAGAAATCCCCAATATATATACCATTTAATTACTCAATTTCGATTACACATACTTTTACGTACTCAATTACGTAAGTAATAATCATTTGCTGACTACAGATACCTACAATGACATTTATAAAACAGAGTCGAGGCCTAGTTATTGTTTCTCGTAATGCCTTAATCTGAATTTTGTGGATAAAGTTATGGCTGTTTTGCTAGAATTACACAGGTTCAATTAAAAACTGACGCACTTATGTTCTAGTCTCATTGTGGAAATCCTATTATGAGAATCATATTTTGTGTTGTAAATAAAAGTTTTTTGGGACTTCTTAATCTTTCCATATTGGGGTTTTAGGTCTCTATTTGAGGTCAAGGGTGAAAGTTATGAATTTTGAAAGTGAACTGACCTGCTTTGGTGTAAATTTGGCTATTATTGCAATTTCTGTGCAGTGTATACTTGGAGAAAAATTCTGAAAATTTCACTGTAGATTATCCATATTGTTTTTGAACTTTCCATAAGATTTCATGACTTTTGGTTGTGTATTTTGTGCTTGTGATTTTTAAAAGTATTTTGAGTCATTGTATAAAGAGCAATAATAAAGATTGAGTGGGATTGATCATGCACTCATTTTGTGTATTTTGGGTCAATAAGGTCATTTAAGGGGAAATTAAATATTCATGAACTTTCATGGAGATTTTAGCTTAATTAATGAGAAATAAGAAGACAAGTATACAATTTGAAAGCTTAATTATGAGCTTTGAATCAATTATGGATTTTACAAAGAAAATATCAAGTTTAGTGAGCTAATAGCTTCTATTGAGTTCAATGACTCATTAAGGTGGAATTCTATGTCTAATGGATTTATGAATAAAATATAAGAAGTGGAGAGAATTTTTGACTCAGAAACAATATTTATCAGACCAAGTTATTACAGTTTATGCTATTTTGAACCAAGATATATCTCTCTTGGCCTCAAATCTCTATTATTTACTCAATTCGGAATGCATCAAATATATTTATCAAGCTAATCTAGTGTGCTCGCTGTTATCTTGAACCGAGCTATACATCAATGAGCCGTAAATCCGTATCAGCAACACATTTCAGAAAAGGCCAAAACCACTCACCCATTTGTCACCATCAAGGTCTTTTTTTTTTGTAATCTCATTTATCTCATTGTCGTCTATTTTACTTTTATTTATTTTATATCGGATTTAATTACTTTTATTAATTCAGTTTTGAAATTATATTGAAATACCCAAGTTATGTATATCATTTAATTACTGATGAACCTCTATTTTGTACTATTTTTAGCGCCTATTTGACCCATTTCCTCCCCCGTTTTCACGTTTAATTGTGTTAAGGAAGGGTCAAATCGGCCTCCTTTTGCATACTTTTAACTCATATAATATTTTTCGATATTTTCAGGAACTCTATTGAAGAAACAGAAAGATGAACAGCATTTAGCAGAAAGGAGTGCCAAGAAGGCGAGAAAAGCTACGAAAAAGCGTCGCACAGAAGCCCTGGAGAATCGGACACACGCGACAAGGAAAAACCGCGACGACCCGACAAACCCGAAACGGCGCCACGTGGCATGGCCTAGCCGTGCCACGCGGCACGACCGTGCCACATGGCACGGTGTGGCCGTGCCACTTGGCACGACCGTGCCACATGGCACGGCCTGGCCGTGCTGTGTGGCATGGTTGTCCTTTTTTCGCCGGGTCCCGCGTTTTCGTCCGGCAGAAATTTGGCACGGGGCCCCCGTGCCGTCTGGCACGACCGTGCCACTTTATTTGTCGCTGTTTTATCGTGTTTTGGGATTGTAATTCCGGGTTGATTGATTCTACCTTTTCTTCTCTCTCGTTTTAGGCGATTTCTAGGGCTCTTAGGTTTTACTTATTGTGCTATTGAATTCAAGCTTTGGATCAAAATTTGTTGACGCTTTCGATTGAATATTGTTGCAGATTGTTCAGGGTACACCTTTCTCCCCCTTTTCTTTCGTTTTAGTTCAAGTTCTATATTCCTTGACATGTTATTGTTCTTGATTGAGATGTTGTTTGAAAACATGTTTAGCGGCTAAATTCCTTAATCTTGGATTGGGCGTAGCCCCTGTGATGTAAATTGGATTGTTAATTCTAGGTTTTTGTGAATTACGCCAGAGTATAATTGAACTCTCACTTAGCATGCCAGGTGTTCGATGAATTGCCTGAGAGGGTTTCATTCATGTTCTTAATTAGAGTTTAGGAGACTAACAAAAGTTAGGTCCTTTACTTAGAGTAGCTTTGTGAGCAATTGAATTACTTGACACGAAAGTAGTTGGGGGTGCAATTGGGAATTTAAATTACATGATCTTGTGGTCTTGTTATTCTAGTTTCACGAAAGTCGACAACTAGGTTAGTCTGATCAGTCTAATGACCTTCAAAAGTAGGCGTAGATGCTTTAAACCGGTAATAATTCCATTTCAATTATCTTACAGGCAGATTCACACGACCTAGTGTATTTTCCAATGAACGTCATAGTGCGGTGAACCCCAATCCAGGATTTTCTTCTCATTATTGTCTTAGACCAAATAGAGTTAGAATTAGTTAAACCAACTTCACTCGACAACTGCCTAACTTGAGTTAGTCCAATTAGTTCTAGTAGTTGAAACCAAGTTCCCTGTGGATTCGACCCGTACTTGCCGGTTGCTAGCTACAGCTACGCCGTGCACTTGCGGTTAAGTAAAACTGCTAACAAGTTTTTGGCGCCGTTGCCGGGGAGCTTGCGCCTTTCAATATTAGAACCGATTAGCGTACTCTAGACTAGGCTTTTTCTTTTTCTTTTTCTTTTCATCCCTTCATTGTTTCCCTTCTCCCCTTTATTGTGCTTGAAACTGTTTTACGCCTTGGTAGTGTTGGTTTTGTATGCGCAGGCGTAGTCAAAGGGATCAACCACTTGCCCCTTTTGACCCTGAAATCGAAGCCACTGCTCGAAGGCAAAGCGGTGAAAGGAGAAGGCACCAAGCACAAATACAGATGGCCGAGCAAAGCCAAAGGGTGCTGCGAGATTATGCCTTGCCACAAGCATCGGGCGTAACCTCCTCCATCGTTAGCCCCGCCATCGAGGCTAACAACTTCGAACTCAGCCCAGCACTGATCACATTCGTGGAGAGGGAGCAATTCAGCGGGCATCCCTCGGAGAACCCCAACGTGCACCTTCGCAGGTTCTTAGCGAAGTGTGATACCATCAAGCTAAATGGGGTGTCCACTGATGCAATCCGGCTGCGCTCTTCCCATTCTCACTGCGGGATAGAGCCAGTGACTGGCTTCAGAACGAGGAGCCCAACTCGTTCACCACGTGGGAAGTACTCTCCAAAGCATTCCTCAGCAAGTACTTCCCACCTGGCAAGACTGCCAAGTTGAGGACAGACATCACCTCCTTTGCCCAGCAGGATGGTGAGTCTTTATATGAGGCATGGGAGAGATTCAAGGACCTCCAGCGCCAATGCCCCCACCATGGAGTTCCCGACTGGCTCCTAATCCAAACCTTCTACAATGGATTAGAGCGGTCGGTGAAGATTTCAGTTGATGCTGCAGCAGGGGGTGCTCTCATGGGCAAATCAATCGAAGCGGCAAAGGCGTTGTTGGAAGAGATGGCTTCCAACAACTATCATTGGTCTAGTGAGAGGGCCGCCCCCCAGAGGGGAAGTGGCAGGCACCAGGTTGATGCTGTGACACTCCTAGCGAGTAGGGTGGATGCCCTTGCACAGCGGTTGGAGAAAGTGGCTACCTCGTCAGCTACTTCTGTGGGGTCGTCCATGGGGATCTATGCTGTTTGTGAGGCCTGCGGTGTACAGGGCCATACTGCCGTTGAGTGCTACAATGCCCCTTCTAGCATTGAGCACGTCAACGCCTATCATACCTACACCCAACCTCCTCAAAATAACCCCCACCCCACCTCCTACAACCAGGGTTGGAATCCTCGTCCGAACCCCCTCTATAAAAACCCCAACCCTCACCCTCAAAACCCCAACCAGCCACCCGGTTTCCACAACCGAGCCCCCTACACTCCACCTCCTCCACCTCCTGAACCCACATCTCACCTGGAGAGTCTTATGGAGCGCTTCATAGCGACCCAAACCACGACAAATGAGACTCTCAAAGAAAATATTCAGGTATTGACCTCCAGAGTGGATTCCATGGCCGCCCATCAGAAAACCATGGATATACAGATTGCCCAAATTGCTCAGCAGGTGAGCCACCTGTCCAGATCTCAGGGGCAACTTCCGGGCCAGACCGAGGTCAACCCCCGCCGCCAAGTTAATGTCATATCTACTGTGGGCGCGGGGTTAGAAGAGAGCCCAGTGATGGTTCTCCAGGAGGTAGTTCCGATTTCTGCTTCTGCCGGAACTGAAGGAAAGGAGAAAAACGAGGGTCTGAGCCCTATTGAGGAAACCTGCCATCGAACTATTGATTACACTTACCGCCCTCGAGTGCCTTTCCCTCAGCGACTGGCATGGTCTGAGCTCGTTCAGCTTGAACCTAGATTCGAGCGATTTCTGGAAATTCTACGCCGAATCTATGCCAGCAGCCCCTTCTTGGAAGTTCTCAAGAGTGCCCCTGCGCAATGGAAATTTTTACGAGAACTCCTGTCCAAGAAGGGAGCATCCAGGGAGGCTTCTATAGCTTCCATTGGCGGCTCCTGTAGTGCGCTCTTGCAAAGGCGGTCGCCATCCAAGCTGCAGGATCCTGGTAGTTTCTCCATCACTTGCTGTATAGGGGATGTGCAGATTGAGAGAGCTCTCTGCGATCTAGGCGCTAGTGTGAGTATCATGCCGCTCTCTCTCTGCAAGAAGCTGCGATTATGGGACCCCACACCCACCAGCATCACTATTCAGCTCGTGGACTGCTCCATTCGGCGGCCTGTGGGCATTCTGGAGGACGTTCCTGTCCAGGTGGGTCAGTTCCTGGTCCCATGTGATTTTATCGTCCTCAACATGGACGAGGACTGCTCTGCCCCCTTCATCCTAGGTCACCCATTCCTTGCGACCGCGGGGGCAGTGATCGACGTGCAGATGGGTACCATATCCTTCACCGTTTGTGGCGAGCGCGTGGATTTCCACTTCCCTCCACCCACACAACCTCCCACCCCTGGTGCCCACTCCACACCCTCAGCCCCCATTCCTCCTCCTTTTCCACCTGCTTCGAGAGTGGCGATCACTGATTGGGGTGGAGGATCCCATCTGCGATCGCCTGGTCTGCCTCGCCGACCCCCACCGCCTACTACTGCTACTGGCGGACCTCCTCAGGCGATACTGCTGCCTGACTTTAGCCATGGGGAAGTGCTGGCTCACTCGCCATTTCCTTCTTCCATCCCCACACCTCCCTACATCACGCGAGCATCATATTCCTGAGGTAACGGTCAAGCTTAGGACCTAAAACAAGCGCTTCTTGGGAGGCAACCCAAGGTATTTATTGTGCACAAAAAAAAAAACCAAAAAAACAAAAAAAAAAGCGAGTGTGTGCGTGTGTCTCCCCTTTTCCTCCGTTTCCCTCCCCTTGTTTCTTTTCTGCGTTCTTTTCATTGCGGACAATGAAAATCTCAAGCATGGGGGAGTGTGAGCTCGTCGCTTTTTGGTAACATTGTGGGGGTAGGTGATGATATCACTTGCATTCGCATCATTTAGATAGGATTTCATGTCATGCACTTTGTTGTTTTTGCCTTTTTATTTTATTCGAGCATATAGTTTAGAGCATATAGAATTAGCTTTTGCATTCAAAAGGAGAAATGATCGAGTCGGGCGTTCGTAAGCCTCTCAGGTACCATCTCTTACCCTTCTCTTCATTATCCTTTATAACTTTATTGCTTTAGTAGTTAGTTTTATTGCTTTGAAGAAAAAAAATTTTTTTACAGTTTGCGAAAACCCCTCTTGTGATGAGATTGAAAGGGGTGATTGATTGATTGATCATGTTGGGTTGTGTGTTGAGGTGTAACTTGTCTTGGTGTGAGTTTTTGGGCAAATTGTGTTTGTTTTGTCATCTGTAGTTTCTTCGCCCTGTGTTGCATGCTAGCTACCCCTGAGATTCATGTGGTTTGACTTGATTAACCTTGATGAATGGGACATACCCTAGAGTAAGTCACTTGACTGTGGTAGGTTTACCCGTGAGATTTTGAGCCTAATGACTATTCATTACATATAGTCTCCATTTCCCTTCATGTGTGACTCCTCCATGATGCATCTCTAGAACTTGGTCTTGTTCTTCTTGAAACTGCATTTAGCAATTGCATGTGCCGACATGATTGAGGCGATCTTTATTCATGTAGCCACATTAGCCAGAAAGCCACCCGTTGTTGCATGCTGTCCCTTTGCTAGCCCTTTGAGCCTTTCCCCCAGTCGTTGTTGTTGCACCACATTAATTACACGCTTGACCTGTGTATACTTCCTTCATCCTTGTCAAGGTGTCTAGTGGGGCGATACTTCCACAATGTAGTTGGGCATGTTTGGGGCATTTGATCATTCACTGCGGGCATAATACTAGTGGCTCGTTTTGGGAAAATTGCGAATTAATTTTTGTACTTCCAACGCTATCCAATGTGCATCCTTTTTTTTGCTTCTCAAAAAAAAAAAAACCAAAAAAAAAAAGAAGAAAATGAAATGAGAAGTTGCAACTAAAACGGGTAGCATGGAAGCTTTTTGCAATAAGCTTGTTGTTTTCTCCTTGAGGGTTTTGCGAGCTTTGCCACTCAATTCGTAAGTTGGTGTGAAGTTGTATTTATAATGCTGAATTGTGGAAGTGTTCCTTCTCACTAGTCTTTGACTAATAGCTCCACTTTCCCAAATTATTCCACTTCTCACCTTTGACCTTAGCCCCATTACATCCCTATTGCAAGCCCTCATGATTGACACATTGCATATTGCATTCTTGTGGTGGAGAGTAGAGAACTTTACCAAGCATATGGTAGTTGCCTGATTGGTTGGAGTATTGAGCGTACCCTTGTTACATATTTCAAACACATTGAGGGGAGTGCTCCACTTTGCCCTAAAGTGAGGTCCTACCAGTCCTGCTTACTCCCCATTTGTTGAGGAAGGTTATGTCTTACTATGTGCTTCAATATTTGGGGTGTGTTGTGTGTTTCATTTGGGCAAGATGATTCATGGGTGACATTGCATACATTTTCATTGAGATTATCTGCCGCACCTTGACTGGACTACCTTCTATGCATGATTAGCGTGATTCATCGGCATCTATCCTTTCCCTTGAAGAGGGTGTGTTTAGAGGTCCACCATCCTCCCTGATTTTTCATAAAATAGTCTTGCTTGAGGACAAGCAAGAGATAAGCATGGGGGTGTGATGAACCTCTATTTTGTACTATTTTTAGCGCCTATTTGACCCATTTTCTCCCCCATTTTCACGTTTAATTGTGTTAAGGAAGGGTCAAATCGGCCTCCTTTTGCATACTTTTAACTCATATAACATCTTTCGATATTTTCAGGAACTCTATTGAAGAAACAGAAAGATGAACAGTATTTAGTAGAAAGGAGTGCCAAGAAGGCGAGAAAAGCTACGAAAAAGCGTCGCACGGAAGCCCCGGAGAATCGGACACACGCGACAAGAAAAAAACCGCGACGACCCGACAAACCCGAACCGGCGCCACGTGGCATGGCCTAGCCGTGCCACGCGGCACGACCGTGCCACATGGCACGGTGTGGCCGTGCCACTTGGCACGACCGTGCCACATGGCACGGCCTGGCCGTGCTGTGTGGCATGGTTGTCTTTTTTTCGCCGGGTCCCGCGTTTTCGTCCGGCAGAAATTTGGCACGGGGCCCCCGTGCCGTCTGGCACGACCGTGCCACTTTAGTTGTCGCTGTTTTATCGTGTTTTGGGATTGTAATTCCGGGTTTGATTCATTCTACCTTTTCTTCTCTCTCGTTTTAGGCGATTTCTAGGGCTCTTAGGTTTTACTTATTGTGCTATTGAATTCAAGCTTTGGATCAAAATTTGTTGACGCTTTCGATTGAATATTGTTGCAGATTGTTCAGGGTACACCTTTCTACCCCTTTTTTTTCGTTTTAGTTCAAGTTCTATATTCCTTGACATGTTATTGTTCTTGATTGAGATGTTGTTTGAAAACATGTTTAGCGGCTAAATTCCTTAATCTTGGATTGGGCGTAGCCCCTGTGATGTAAATTGGATTGTTAATTCTAGGTTTTTGTGAATTACGCCAGAGTATAATTGAACTCTCACTTAGCATGTCAGGTGTTCGATGAATTGCCTGAGAGGGTTTCATTCATGTTCTTAATTAGAGTTTAGGAAACTAACGAAAGTTAGGTCCTTTACTTAGAGTAGCTTTGTGAGCAATTGAATTACTTGACACGAAAGTAGTTGGGGGTGCAATTGAGAATTTAAATTACATGATCTTGTGGTCTTGTTATTCTAGTTTCACGAAAGTCGACAACTAGGTTAGTCTGATCAGTCTAATGACCTTCGAAAGTAGGCGTAGATGCTTTAAACCGGTAATAATTCCATTTCAATTATCTTACAGGCAGATTCACACGACCTAGTGTATTTTCCAATGAACGTCATAGTGCGGTGAACCCCAATCCAGGATTTTCTTCTCATTATTGTCTTAGACCAAATAGAGTTAGAATTAGTTAAACCAACTTCACTCGACAACTGCCTAGCTTGAGTTAGTCCAATTAGTTCTAGTAGTTGAAACCAAGTTCCCTGTGGATTCGACCCGTACTTGCCGGTTGCTAGCTACAGCTACGCCGTGCACTTGCGGTTAAGTAAAACTGCTAACAATTACTCAATTTCTATTACACATACTTTTACTTATTCAATTATGTGAGTAAGGATCATTTATTGACTGCACATACCTACAATGATATTTATGAAACAGAGTCGAGGCCTAGTTATCGTTCCCCGTTATGCATAAGTCTTATCAAGTCACAATATATTTATCAAAACAAAATTATGTTTTGCAAGTCAGATTACATTCAAAAGATCCAGGCACGTTCATTGTCTGTATCTTTAGAAATCAGCACGTATTTATTAAAATTATAATGTTTTGGTAAGTACATCAATAAATCAGTTTATACAGTGATTTATCATTTAATTAGTGACCCCACCAGTTATCATTTATAGGGCATTCGCCCTCTAATTATCCGTGCAGTTTCAGGCCAGGTCCCCTATCAGCTTGGTAGGTGTACACCTCTCCATAGATCATAACAGTATGAAGGGATTCACTATCAGATAATAACTAGTAACGCAGCTTTATATTCACCTCATTCACTATTTTAACTTAAAATGAATTGCAAAGTACGGGCCCGACCAATGTTTCAAAGTTATTTTATAATACAGTAATGTATGTATTGAGTTTCGCCTCGCCATTTGAAATGTTTTCATATTTTGTTTTGGACATGCCCATGATTTACTTTATTCTACCAAGGCAGTTGAAGAAATCGAAGGTCTAAGGACATCTGGATGGGTTCATAGTGGTGGGTGTTCATATTACATGGAGACCATTGGAAAAGCACTTCAGTAGACAGTGATGTAATAGCCCGATCCTAAATCATGTTTGTTTATTTAATTAAGTTATGTTATGAATTTTTCACGTCTCTTTATCTCATTTAATAATCCCGATTAGGAGAATTTATTTTGGGTCCCACTTTACAATTCTAATTTATTTACTGTAACAATTTTTGAATGAATTGATATTATGCCCCGGTAAATATGATTAGGTGACAAATTATTTCATAATGTCACAAAAATTTAATTTTTAACCTTACAAAAATTTGGGCCTAAATTCCTTAAATTTGGCCCAATTCATTTGGGCCTGATTTGCAGCGCGATTCATTTTGGGCTCAAATTGTGGCCCGAAAATTGTGGTGCGATTAGATTAAGTTGATTACCATCATTATGCCTAACTGTCATTAGCAAAAAGTTACTTTATAGAAGGATAAATATCAACCAAATTTATCAAGAAAAGTCAAAACAAAAATCTAGCCAAAGTCATGTCCATCTTTTCTTCCTCTTCTCTCTCCCCCATGGCTGCCTGGCTACTACTATTGCTACTTCTAGGTGTTGCTGCCACCTCTGCTGGCTGCCGGCCACCAACCCATCACCACCTCAGCCACCAGCTACCACCCCTCCTAACTCCTCCAACATCAAACACCATCTCCGTCTTCTAGTATCCAAGCTCAAAGTGAGTGAAATCCTAACGCTATCTTGATGTATTTTTGAGTTTTATTGATTGGTTAAGTTATGAATTATGTTTATATGAACCAAGTGATGGTTATTATACAATTTTTATTAAGTTTAGTGATATTTAAAGTTGTGGGTGATGAATTGGAAGTGTGATCAAATGAGTTGAATCATGAAAGTTGAATCCAAACTTGCTTGTTTCATTTGTGTGATTTTGATATGGGTTATATATATGAGGCCTTAAATGATCTTTTTATATCTGATTGTAGTGATTTGGAATGATTTCAAGTGAGGATTTATGTGAAAAAAGAGGAGAAAGTAAGAACAGTGAGGGCTGAAAAAGACAAAAAACATAGTGATTTTGGGATTAAGCTGGTAATGAATGGCCCACTAAAAAATTATGCTTTTTGGTGGATAGATAGGGTAATGTGTCATCTTTCAAATGCATTTTGAATCGCCTTAATCTGAGTTCTGTGACCAAAGTTATGGCTATTTTGCTAGAACTGTGTGGGCTCAACCAAAAACTGATACACTTGTATCCTAGTCCCATTTTGGAAATTCTATTGTCAGAATCACGTTTCGTGTTGTAAATAAAAGCTTTTTGAGACTTCTTAATCTTTCCATATTGGGGTTTTAGGTCTCCTTTTGAGGTTAAGGGTGAAAGTTATGAATTTTTAAAGTGGACTGATCTGCTTTAGTACAAATTGGGCCGTTATTGCAATTTCTATACTGTTATTGCAATTTCTATGCAACATATACTTGAAGCAAAATTCTAAAAATTTTACTGTAGATTGTCCATATTATTTTTGAATTTCCTGTAAGATTTCATGAATTTTGGTTGCGTAATTGTAGCATTTTGAGTAATTGTGTAAAGAGCAATAATAAAGATTGATTGAGATTGATCATGTACTCATTTTGTGTATTTTGGGCCAATAAGGTCATTTAAGGGAGAAATGAATATTCATAGACTTTCATGGAGCTTTTAGCTTGATTAATGAGAAAGAAGAAGACATGTACACAATTTGGGAGTTTGTTTATGAGCTTTAAATTAATTATGAATTTTACAAAGAAAATACCAAGTTTAGTAAGCTTAATAGCTTCTATTGAGGTCAATGACTCATTGAGGTGGAATTCTATATCCAATAGATTTATGAATGAAATATGAAAAGTGGGGAGAATTTTTGACTCAGAAATCATATTTATCAGGCCAAGTTATTACAGTTTATACTATTTTAAACCAAGATATATCACTCTTAGTCTCAAACCTCTATTACTTACTCAATTTAGAATGTATCAAATATATTTATCAAGTCAATCTAGTGTACTCGCTGTTATCTTGAACCAAACTATACATTAGCGAGCCTTAAACCCGTATCAGCAATCTATTTCAGAAAAGGCCAAAACCACTCTCCCATTTGTCATCATCAAAGCATTTTCCCTTGTAATCTCATTTATCTCATTGTGGTCTATTTTACTTTCATTTATTTTATGTCAGATTTAATTACTTTCATTAATTCAGTTTTGAAGTTATATTGAAATACCCAAGTTATGTATACCATTTAATTACTCAATTTCTATTACACATACTTTTACTTACTTAATTATGTGAGTAAGGATCATTTACTGAATACACATATCCACAATCACATTTATAAAATAGAGTCGAGGCCTAGTTATCATTCCCTGTTATGCATAAGTCTTATCAAGTCACAATATATTTATTAAATCAAAAACATGTTTTGCAGGTCAGACTGTATTCAAAAGATCCCAGGTACGTTCATTATCTGTATCTTTAGAAATCAGCACGTATTTATCAAAACTATAACGTTTTGGTAAGTACATCAATAAATCAGTTTATACAGTGATTTTTATCATTTTATTAATGACCCTGCCAGTTATCATCTATAAAGCATTCGTCCTCCAGTTACCCACGCGGTTTCAGGCCAGGTCTCTGATCGGTTTGGCCGGTGTACACCTATCCATAGATCGTAACAGTATGAAAGGGTTCATTCTCAGATAATAACTAGTAATGCAGCTTTACATTCATCAAATTCACTGTCGTAACTTAAAATGAATTGCAAGGCGCGAGCCCAACCAATCTTTCAAGGTTATTTTATAATACAGTAATGTATGTACTAAGTTTCAGCTCACCATTCGAAATGTTTTCATATTTTATCTTAGGCATGCCCATGAGTTACTTTATTCTACCAAGGCAGTTGAAGAAATCAAAGGTCCAAGGACATCTGGATGGGTTCATAGTGGTGGCTGTTCATATTACATGGAGACCATTAGATAAGCACTTTAGTAGACCGTGATGTAAGTTTATGGTGATATAAACTCTAAGTTAGTTAGTCATTACTTGCATATAATCACATGAAGTTTGAGGATGTATATAAGTGACCCATGTTAGGTCCAGTCATGGTGTATAGAGCCTTGTCTTTCGGGATGGCGGTAACGCCCCATTCATTGGATTTATTAGTTGTAACAGAAATTATGAAGATGAACAGTGACACGGGTACAGTAGGGGCGTAATTGGGCTGTTATTGCAATTTCTGTGCAACGTATACTTGGAGAAAAATTTTAAAAATTTTACTATAGATTGTCCATATTATTTTCGAATTTCCTATAAGATTTCATGAATTTTGGTTGCGGATTTTGCGTTTGGTAATTTTTGAAAGCATTTTGAGTAGTTGTATAAAGAGCAATAATAAAGATTGAGTGAGATTGACCATGCACTCATTTGGTATATTTTGGGCCGATAAGGTCACTTAAGAGGAAAATGAATATTCATGGGCTTTTATGGAGTTTTTAGCTTGATCATTGAGAAAGAAGAAGACAAGTATATAATTTGGAGCTTGTTCATAAGGTTTGAATCAATTATGGATTTTACAAAGAAATACCAAGTTTAGTGAGTTTAATAGGTTCTATTGAGTTCAATGACTCATTGAGGTGGAATTCTATATCTAATGGATTTATGAATGAGATATGGGAAGTGGGCAGAGTTTTTCACTCAGAAATTATATTTATCAGACCAAATTATTGCAGTTTATACTA
This sequence comes from Carnegiea gigantea, assembly GCA_029747015.1. NCBI lineage: Eukaryota > Viridiplantae > Streptophyta > Magnoliopsida > Caryophyllales > Cactaceae > Carnegiea > Carnegiea gigantea. The sequence goes on along the minus strand of JAKOGI010000309.1, from coordinate 661,604 downwards.
TTTTGAATCAAGATATATCTCTCTCTTGGTCTCAAACCTTTATTACTTACTCAATTCAGAATGTATCAAATGTATTTATCAAGCCAATCTAGTGTGCTCGCTGTTATCTTGAATCAAACTATACATCAATGAGCCTTAAACTCGTATCAGCAATCTATTTCAGAAAAGGCCAAAACGACTCTCCCATTTGTCACCATCAAAGCCTTTTCCTTTCTAATCTCATTTATCTCATTGTGGTCTATTTTACTTTCATTTATTTTATGTCGGATTTAATTACTTTCATTAATGCAGTTTTGAAGTTATATTGAAATACCTAAGTTGTGTATACTATTTAATTACTCAATTTCTATTACACATACTTTTACTTACTTAATTATGTGAGTAAGGATCATTTACTGAATACACATATCCACAATCACATTTATAAAATAGAGTCGAGGCCTAGTTATCATTCCCTGTTATGCATAAGTCTTATCAAGTCACAATATATTTATTAAATCAAAAACATGTTTTACAGGTCAGACTGTATTCAAAAGATCCCAGGTACGTTCATTATCTATATCTTTAGAAATCAGCACGTATTTATCAAAACTATAACGTTTTGGTAAGTACATCAATAAATCAGTTTATACAGTGATTTGTCCTTTAATTAGTGACCCTACCAGTTATCATCTATAGGGCATTCGCCCTCCAATTACCCACGCGGCTTCAGACCAGGTCCCCGATCGGCTTGGCAGGTGTACACCTATCCATAGATTGTAACAGCATGAAGGGTTCACTATAAGATAATACTAGCAATGCAGCTTTACATTCATCTCGTTCACTGTTTTATCTTAAAATGAATTGCAAAGCGCAAGCCCAACCAATGTTTCAAAGTTATTTTACAATACAGTAATCCATGTACTGCGTTTCGGCTCACCATTCGAAATGTTTTCATGTTTTGTTTTAGGCATGCCCATGATTTACTTTATTCTACCAAGGCAGTTGAAGAAATCGAAGGTCCAAGGACATCTGGATGGGTTCATAGTAGTGACTGTTCATATTTCATGGAGACCATTGGATAAGTACTTCAGTAGACAGTGATGTAAGTTTATGATGATATAAATTTTAAGTTAGTTAGTCATTACTTGTATATGATTGGATAAAGTTTGAGGATGTATATAAGTGACCCATGTTATATCCAGTCATAGTGTACAGAGTCTTGTCCTTCGGGACGACGGTAACACCCCATTCATTGGGTTCATTAGTTGTAATAGAAATTACGAAAATGAATAGTGACACAGGTACAGTGGGGGCATTACAATCCTTGGTTGGACGTTTAACGCTTATTAAATCTACAATACGTGCTATTCCTACCTATGTAATGCAAACTGCGAAAATTCCCGATCGATGTGTGATGATGTTGATAGGAAAATTAGAAGATTTTTGTTAGGGGGGGCACCAGTTCGGAGAGGAGCATCCATCTTGCACCTTGGGCCTTGATCACACGACCTCTAGCGTCATGAGGGTTAGCTTGTATGCAATGAGGGACCTTAATGCGGCCCTTTTAATGAAAATCGGGTGGCGTCTCATTACGGGCCCAGATGAACCCTGGGCTAGGGTTCTACGACATAAACATTGCCAAGGGAGGGAGCTCTTCCATCCTCTTAATAAGACCCTAGCACCTAATATGTCCAACATGTGGAGAGGAGCAGCTGAGAACCTGGGCAATCTTCGAAATGCGATGGGCATGGCGGTGGGAGATGGTTGTGCCACAAGATTTTGGATGGACAGGTGGATGGAGCCGTCGCCTATTCTCATCTTCGCCAACAAGCCCGTTCCAGGGACAGAGTTAGATAAACGAGTGTGTGATTATTGGAGTGCACATGGAGGATGGAGATGGGATGATTTTGCAGAATACCTTCCGCAGCCAATACTCCAGCGTGTAGCATCCTTCGAATTGATGGAGGAAGGGGTTGGAGATAATTTCTATTGGACTAAAGAAAAGGATGGACTTTTCTCGCTCAAATATGCGATTAGCATAATCCAAGAGGAGACAGCCCCAAGCGAAGGAACGTGGCGATGGGTGTGGAAAGTCAAGGCGAGTCAACGAGTAAAAGTACTCTTTGTTTGGCTAGCTCTCCATGACAAGCTCATGACCAACACTGTGAGAGTGAGACGCGGCCTGACCTCGAACCCGATTTGCGTGGTCTACGGCAATGGCTGTGAGACTGTGGACCACGTCCTCCGATCCGAAGCTGTACTAATGCAAAACTAGTTTGTGAGAACTTGGAAGACAGCACCTGCACTGCCTCTATCCAGGGACACCGCTGAACGAGTGGATAGAGGGGAAAGTTAAGGGAAGCCACAATGATGCAAACTGGGCTCCTAAATTTCTTACTACTTTGTGGCATAGTTGGAAATGGAGGAATGCTCATTGTTTCGGCAAAACTACCGAGGTACCGAAGGATAAAGGCGGCTTTTTGCAAGACAGGTTTCAAGACCTCGTACAAACCATGGAGTTGGAGGCCAATCCGCTTTCCTGCGACCCCAATGCCCAAAACAAGGAAAGGCTCATCTGTTGGGAACCTCCTCCCGATGGGTGGGTCCTGTTGAACACTGCTGGCGCCTCCAAGGGCAACCCGGGAATTGCAGCTGGTGGAGGAGTCCTAAGGGGCGACCGAGGAGAATGGTTATGAGGATTCACCGAGAACTTTGGTAATTGCACAGCAGTTAAAGCGGAGCTTAAAGCTATATTACGTGGCTTACGCATGGGGCGAGAACTAGGGTTTAAGAAAATTTGGCTCCAAGTTGACTCGATGATCACTGTCGGTATGCTACGAGGACATGGATCATGGAACCCCATACATAAATCATTAATCCTACAGTGCAAAGAGATTATTGCATGAAGTCAAGATATCGCATTGTTATAGGAAAGCGAACCAGGTAGCGGATAGACTAACTAATTTAGGATTTTCAAAGAATATTGAAGTAGTTTATTTTCATACCCCGCCCCCAGAAGCCATGTATGTATTGCATGCAGATACTGCTAGGGTCGCTTGGCCCAGACTTTTCAAGAAATAATATCTCTAAGTTAGGGGCTTAGTCCCTCTTTTGCACCAATATATATATATATATATATATATATATATATATACACACACACACACTTACGTGCAGATATTGTATTTTGTGATAGTATGCATGATAAATTAGATACGGTTACCAACCTGCCACCAATTATGTGTGATCCTTTTACCTACATCCGGTGTTCAACCACCTTTGTCGATCCGCTCCCTCCAACGTGAACTTCTCTCCCGCCAATTTTCACTCATAATTTTTTTCATCTTTCGGGAGTTACGCTGCTGATGCTTCTGCGACTGGGTCCAACGTCCTCGCAAGTATATACATAATGATATATATAAAGCGCGTGGGCTTTGCAAATCCTACACCAGCCATTTTAGCTCTCAAAAATTTTAAATTTAATTTACAGTTTCAAGTAACCTTCCCCCTACGACTTTCAACCTGTAATTTTTGACATTGTCAAACTTGTAACCTCAAACTCCAACCGCTTTTTTCTTCTCTTTCCTGACTCATTCACAACATCTTCATATAAACCCCCACTCAACCCCTCCCCCCTCTTTCTCTCTCCTCTAACCCACACCACAACTCTCAACGCTTCTCTCTCTCTCTCTCTCTCTCTCTCTCTCTCTGAAAAATAGGAGATCCAAATTAAACTCAAGAAATTAACAAAAATGGGAAGATTGATCATCAACAACCAGCTTAAGCTGATCATTCAATGTCATCATCTTCAGCTACTCTACTTAGTCCTCCTCTTGACAATGCTTCAGTCCTCTTCAGCTAGGCCCCTAACCACAACCTCGCCCAACGCTGGAGTAGTACCCACACCATCAACGAAAACAACCGCCTTGCAGGCCACCGGAAAGCTAGCTCCGGGCAAGTACAGGTCCGGATCATTGTTCCTTAACATGCTCCCCAAGGGGACTTTGCCGCCATCCGGACCTAGCACCGGGACCAACAAACTCAATGATTAGTTGGGAACGAGCTGCGGACATACTGTTGATTTTTTGGTGGATATTTGGGGATAGTGTTTGTAAATACGCAATGGAATATCGTGTAAGTACGTATATTTATTGATTCTTTTTCTCCTTTTCCTTTTTTGGGCTAGTGATTTTATTAGGTGAAGGTCCAGTCACTTTTAGATACAAAGTGTATAAAGATAGTTAACAGGGTCACGGGCGAAGCTTCTTGTGCGTGATGTCGTGCACAATTCATACATGGTTAGGGGCTATATATGTAATTTTCGAGTGAGACGTCTCGAAGAGATTTGTCACATTAATTGATTGACTAAGCATTTTACGAATGAAATAATGCGTACATACGTTTTTCTTGATCTGAATGAATGAAAAATATTAGTTTTTGAAGATCATGGTCATCGATTTGATTTATCTTCATTGATGTAAAATGTAGTTCATTTCTCAGATTTTAGAATTTTTTTTTTTGGGTCAAGTGTTCAATAATGGAGATATGATGTAATCCAATTACATGTTTCTGGCTAGTGTCATTTCAGCCAAAAAGCTGTAAATGGCATATCTTTTAGCAATCCTTTCATATCTGAGAAAAGTTGTACTTAATACTGTTCTACAGCATTATTGCCTTGTTGGTTCCATTTTAATTGGAGATAGCTATTATCTATCTACATATTCACAATCAACTTAGAAACTAAAGAAAAAAGGCTCAATTTTCAATCTATGCTTACTTATTCTCTGGTACTGACAAATGAGTCTTGATATTTTAAGATTGTACAACCAAATAAGAAATAAAAATAGAAATAGAAGAAGACTAATCCTAGATCAAAGGTTGGGTTTGGTCCTTAAAAAAATAGACTTTAACCTTGTAAATTGGGGCAAGGACGAATTAGATGGGTTTATACAAAAGAATCGATGCATGTTCGTGGTATTATAGCCATGGAGAGGGACAACCGATGCATATGGTTCGTGTCAAAAAGGGAGGGGGGAAAGCCACATCGATTAGCATTATTTTTCCGCAGCCATGCTTGATAAGGATTGCACAACAAATGTATATACGGATTTAATTTCAAAGTTGTTAGTAATACGTCAGAATGGAGAGGGACAGCAACAGTAGGAAGTCATTGGTCAGTAGTGCATCTATTAAGAAACAGTCTTCGTCAATAGCGGACTATTTCGTCATGCATGTACATACTTTTCTATTTGAAAATGACCCTCTCATAATTGGTGCAAGGGAAAGAAGGGTTCACTACAATTGATGTCTTTTTTTCGTCCTTGATTTATCTACCCTTTTAATTACAAGATGAATCTGATCCTGCATGTGTTACACCACTTATAGCGTGCTCCTTGCAGTAGTGTAGACCACTTCATTGAATTTACTTGTCTCATAAATTAAGGGTCTGTTCTTTTCGTTGGGAAATATGGATTAGGAAATAGGTGAAATTAGTTGAGATTGGTTAAAATGAGTATTTTTTTTTTTTTAAGTTGGTTGAAGTTGGTGGAACTCGGTTGAATTTTTTTAATGTAATGGGTAGAAGTTGGTTAAAATAGTGGAAAGTGGGTAGATGTTGGTTAAAGTGGATTGAAGTTGGTATTTTTTATTAAAGTGAATTGAAATTGGTTGAAGGTGACAAATTGAAATTTACCGACGAAAAAGCCCGGGCCTAAACTGGATCATTCCCACGCGCTACGTTCAAATATGTACAACTACAACCTTTTGAAGGCATAGAGACGTGAACTTGTGAAACTCTAGATTGTTAAGCAAAGGCTATAGCACTTAGGAATTGACATCAAAGTAAAAGTCGAGGAAGGTGATCAAGCTAGGACTTGATCATTGAGAGAGATAATCAAATCAGTCATACAAGCACCAAAAGACGAATGTCCATTGTTATGGCAAATTTAGCATTTAATTCTGGACAAGAGAAACTTTATGATGCAATTCTATGCTGACAACAACTATAAAAATTAACGTAATCAAATTTATCAAGAAGGTAACGACGCAGCTAACTTGTTACTGCACAATGGCCACTGTGCATATATCCTTCATTTCTACAAAGCGGTTCCCCATATTGAAATTGCATCTACTTTATTTGTTGATGTAATAACTTTTTTTAACTTCCTGTGCTCCATTTCTATAAAACAAAATGTCTCTATAAACTTCCTTTACTTCGTTTATGTAAAGTATTAGGTAGTCTACGGTTTTAAAATCTATGACAAATTGGAATCAGTCGCTCTATAATTTACAATTCGGGGATAAGACTGCTACATCAAATCCCCCCCCCACTCCACCTGGTGGCAAAATTTTTAAGATATTAGATTTAGATTTAGATTTGAATGTAATAACTTTTTGAAGAAGGGTCTCTTCGCATCTTGTGCATTAACCCTCTTTGCAAAAATATACTCAGAAGCTATCTGTAAAGGCTAAGGGTGTGTTTAGTAAAATTAGTTATTTTAGTAATTATTAGTTGTTTTACTAGCTGTTAGTAGTTTTGCTAGCAATTAAGTGTGACCCACTAGTGGTTAGTAATTAGCTGTTCAACTAACGATTTAAAAGAAATGTGCTTGGTAAATATAATTACTGAAGTAGCATATTTATGTAAAATGTCTAAAAAGCACACAATAAATACAAGGCTTTTAGTAAATAAAAAGAATAATTTTGTAATTTGCAATGCAACCACTAGATAGAGGTTTTAAAAGCTACTTTCATTAGCTTTGAAAAACACTATATAAACCTCTAACCACTACCTCATCTACTACTTTACTGAATACATTTAAGTAGTGATCCATAATATTTTGGCCACTACAAATCATTAATCTCTACTTCAACCTCTATTATCAAACACAGCCTAATAACATAAAAGGCCAACACCTCCATTAATCATGCCATGCACTCATTTGTACCACGTTTGAAGTACCTCACTTTTTGTTGAAGCTATACATAATGTTTAAGTATAAGAAAAATGACTGAATTTTATCGTATTTATTTTCCCTTTAGCCTTTCGCTAATCTTTTTTTTTATCGAATGGTAATCATAGTCGAAATATTGTCAACACATAAGAGTTAAAGTTCTCCCTCCATATATATATGTATGTGTATGTGTATAAAATTTACAAGCTCGATCTAAGAATCATATTCATAGTAGCGCAAGTGTCAAACCACTTTACTGATTAATTACTTGTATCACTGTACACTAATGGGGCGTACCTACTCACTGTAGATTTTATGATCACTCTAGTGAGTTTGAGAGAGAGAGAGAGAGAGATCTAGCTTCCGTATGCTTTGGAGAGTTTTTAGGGGTGAAGGAAATGAGAAGGATCAAAATTCAAGAGAGTAGAGAAAGGAGGAAGTTTCGAAGAGTTCAAAAGGGGTGTCACCTTCAACTCAGGCATTGGCCTATAATTTGGCCTTTGTTTTCGCTCTTTCTTGCCTTGTTTTTCTAAACCCCACTCACATAAAAAGGTTTTTCAACTAAGAAAACTGAAAATATTAATCTTAACTAGGCATATTTTTCGGGTATAATATTTATCCTTAATTACCTAGCTCATCTGACTCCACTCACCAAAGCACCAACCCCAGTACTCCTGGCCTACCCACTTGCTTACTTTACGTTTATAAATTAATTCTGTATCAAATCAAACTAATACGTACCTCTTTGTCCCCCATTTGCGCACTACTAAATATGCCATGCAAATAAATAGCAAAAAAAGTTGCTTATATGAGGTTTAATTTTAATATGTCTAATTTATGTAAAAGAAAAACCTTACTGTATTTAATATAATGTGCGCAATCTATTGATAAAAAATATACATAATTTAAGAAGTATAATAAATTATACTTTTCTAACTAGTTTAGAAGTAATTAAACTAAACATGCATACACACAGTGCTAGCTCTAGGATTTTGTTTGGTTAGCTAAGCCAATAACCCCTTTGGAGGGGGGCTTCATCCTTATAGATATAAGATCGGCGAAAAGCATCCAACCTAACTCCCAATATCCGACCTAGATGGTTTGTGTATACGGATGGTAACCTTTATACCATAAGAGTTAAAGCTCATTAACACGCATATTCAAACACGTGTAAAGTTATACAATACTTTTGAATGTCTAGGCAACCTCAACCATTATTCTTTTAAATCTTTTTTACTCTCATTCCATACGTCAATTTTGGGACTAAAAAGAGGTCGTAACTTAATAACAGTGAGCAAATGTCCAACTTTTGCAGTGACATTGGCAAAGAAAAAAGAAAATTTAATTGGCTTGTTTATATAATCATGGCACTTGTAGTACGTACACAGTATTATTTTCAAGAAAATTAAAGCATGCCTTGCCGGATCATTTACGTCAAAAAACAGTAAAGGCTTTCTCTTACTCATGTTATGTTTGTGCTGACCAGCTATAGGTACATTGGGCCATGCCACTCTGCCACAAATGAGAGTCTCATGCATAGAACTAGCTTTTAATTTTGATTTGATCCATGGGGTCGTCTTCTTGTTGACTCCCCCTTCTTCAACTTCATCATAAATTTTGGTTTGAAAAAAAGGGACAATATGTATAAATATATATAATCCCTTTTTTTTTTTATGTTGGTGAACTTGGTCTACATGTGAGGTTAGAATGTTAGATGGATCCAACGGTTGAAAGATCTCATCAAAATAAAGTGAAATTTACTTGAATATTGTGAATTATCATATGAAACTGAAGCATCGTCAAAAATTTTAGAAAAAACAAGCTTAGTTGGCATAATTTATGAATAATCCTACTCAAATTTTTATATGAAATAGTTCCACAAAATCTCTCAATTCATCAAACTAAGTATCTTGTTTAGTGTCTTCTCTAGCCCATGTAGTCATCTCTATGGGTTTTTTTTTTTTTTTAATAGAGAGGGATGAGACTGACTTGCCTTTTTCTTTTACTAGTATGGACCCGTACTTTGCATAGTGCATGTTATAGTAGATAGTTTGAATATATATATATATATATATATATATATATATATATATATATATATATATATATATATATATATATAAAGAGAGAGAGAGAGAGAGAGAGAGAGAGAGAGAGAGAGAGAGTCAAAATAATATAGGAATGTTCATTAGAGATAAAGTTAATATCATAATTTAGAAAAAAAAAAAACTCAAATTTATTGAAAAATATAAATGAGTAGCAATTTCAAGCACAACCATTGAAACTTAATAACTAAAACAACCTATGATTGTAAAAGACACGATGTAAAGTATGATATAGATTATAGATAGTCAAAATGAAACCAAAAATCATGCTAAATGACATGATGGTACGTTAATTTATGGCGCTAATGATGAAGAATCCACCTTCTCTTATTGTACCTACATTAAAAATTAAGTTCTTGGTAATAATTTGGTTGAGAATGATATAATTGAAGCCTATAATTATATCTTGTGTACCTGGTCGCATCAGTGTTTCATAAATAATACACCTCCTCCTCCTAACTAACTGATGCAATAAGAGTGGTAGACAATTATGCTTCATGGTGTCGTGTAGCCTCCATAATAAATACCCACGGTTTACCTATGTAATCATCTATAATTACATATAGAGATAGATAACCATATGGTTGTAGAAAATGTTATGATGAGATAGTTCAACAACAACAACAATACCTCCCAGTGTGGATTCCGCTTTCACGGGGTCTGGGGAGATCCAGCTATAGGCAACCTTATCTCTACCGGTATTCCTACCCATAGAGAGGGTGATTCCAAGAGACCCACGAAAAAGTTTTTGTGAAAAAGTTTTAGAGAGGAAAGCGCTTGCGGAACATTTAAAGCTGAACCTGAAAAGAGGAAAATTAGTGCCAAAAAAAGCTGGAGCTGAAAGAAGCTAAAAGAAACGTGAAAGAACGTACCTCAATAATCCACGTTAGGCAGCTGCTGTCACTCCCAGAAAAAGCACAACCTGCATATGAGTACGACAGACGCCTACCAGTACTAAGCCACTACAGCTACTGACAACTACAGAGACGCTACTCTGCCCTCTAAGATCCTAATCCTATCCCGCCACAACCTCTTATCCTGAGCCAGGTCCTCCGACAAACCCACTACTTTCAAGTCCTCTCTAATCACCTCGTCCAAACTCTTCTTCGGCCTACCCCTGCCTCTCTTACCACCGGGTAGGTTGATCAACTCACACCTCCTCACTGGGGCGGCCATACTTCTCCTTTTCACGTGGCCGAACCATCGGAGTCTCGATTCCCTCATCTTCTCTTCGATAGGGGCCACTTTAACTAAGTCCCTGATTTCACAATTCTTAACTCTGTCCATTCTCGTAAAACCACACATCACCTGACCATCCTCATCTCAGCTACCATCAACCTCTGGACCTGCGTCTTTTTTAGGGGCCAATACTCTGATCTATAAAGGACAGCAGGTCTTACTACCATCCGATAAACTTTGCCTTTCAAATCTAAGGGCACCCTCTTGTCATACAGCACCCCTGAGGCAGCCTTCTATTTTTGCCAGCCCACTCGTATGCGCTGGTTAATATTCTCGTCAACGTCCCTATTTTGCTGGATGATCGAGCCAAGGTACTTAAACTTATCTACCTTTGGTATTTGTCTCCCATCCAGGGTGACTCCCCCCCTCTTCTCTCCTTCCACTGAAACAACAATGCAGGTATTCCGTTTTCGATCTACTTAATCTAAAACCTCTAGCTTCCAGTGTAAGCCGCCAACTCTCCAACTTGTCATTCATCCCCTGCCTAGTCTCATCGATAAGAACAATGTCATCTGCAAAAAGCATACACCATGGGACCTCATCCTGGATCCCTCTAGTAAGTTCATCTAAAACTAAGGTAAAAAGAAATGGGCTTAGGGCTGAGCCCTGATGTAGACCCATACTAACAGTGAAGTCATTTGAGACCCCTCCCGACGTCCTACCACTCGTCCGCCCTCCCTCGTATATATCCTTAATCACACGGATATACGAAGGCGACACCCCTTTCTTTTCCAGTTAATAACCGAAAAATAAATTGTGCAAAACGTGATGAAGTGTACAATACCTGTACTGCATATGAATCCAGTTGTGTTGTAGTTGTATGCAAAAGAACCTGAGCATCCTTATGATGAACAATAAATCTTCTATAACCTATATGATCTCACAATAAAATTCTAAAGATATACCTACAATTCATATAGAAGAATATAGTACATAACAATATGAACATACTACTTGAAATGTATAATTAAGAGTACTTAACAGTAAAAACCCATTATCCATACCTTCTCTAATTAAATTTGGTGTTGCACATGTATAATAAGGTACATTGAGAGAAAATACATAACTGCTGCCACTTTTTTCATAAGTAGTGCAAATCTCATTCACATACGCAAAAATGCGAAAATATCTAACCTATATATAGTAAAATAGCATTACGTTTTATCTAACCTGTAAGCATGAAGTTATTTGTAATATAAGTGTGTGTTTGACATTTTGTATAGTTGCATTCATTCAATCTAATTCTTTGTGCAGTAAACTTCTCCAGATTTACAATCTGCAATGTTCTCTTCCGCATGAAATCAAAGTGTTCCATCACACCTATGGTCCCAACGTACCTAATACATACAATGAAAGTATTATGTTTGTTATCAATTGCATATAACTTGGGTGGTGAATGAAACATACAACTAATGTTTATCACCCTTCAAACTGCTCTATTGCTTGAATATTTGGATTAATCAGCAATCTACTTATTAGCAAAGTAGAAACTGATATACGTATAAGCATATAGATGTTGGTAAAAACATGTTACAAAAGTATACCATTGTAATCTTGACAAATAAATAATTTTACATACGAAAGATATGGTAATTAGATTGTGAGGGTACCTTCATAATCTCTAATGTGCACTCTAGAAGCAAGGAGTATATTTTCTTTACTTAATGTTATTGACGATAGGTGCCCTCAACCTTCGTAAAATCTCCCTACAAAGTTAATCACAAAGTCTACATTCTGTATTTGTAGATTATATGTGCTACTATTAGACAACAAAAATATATTAACAAGCAAGCAAAAATAATTAGCGATGAAATACAAACTGCGTATTAGAAATTAGCAATTCACGTTTTGAAGTGCCCCTAGTTCTTGTCATTTCCAAAGGAGATAGAGCAACTACCATGTCAATGATGTCTATACGAGAACAAAATAAAAATCTTATAAATATCTAGAAAAGCATATACGTAGATTTGACATATGTAAATTATAATTTGTAAACTATATTTACCTATAATGTTATCATGTGACCAAAGATATCACAGGACATTGATAAACGATACAAAGGGTAGTAAGTGCTGGCAAGGAATGCTAGAGCAATCATGAATGACGTCTAGAAGTCTCGTTCGTGGCGTAAAAACCAACTTCAAATTATTGGTGACCACATTCCGTTCTCCATCTGTTGCAGCATCAACTAAGAGCTTGGAGATGTGGTAAACTTTGCCAGCTTTGAGTATAGAGATCCACCGATTAATTGCATCATCACCTTCCATGCTGCCTAATATCTCATCACACTATAAAACAATATCGTGCTTTGATATTTAGTATACATGTATATGTTGGTCACATTTTAAGAACTTAGATTACCTCGATACTTGATAGTCTATGAATATAACTTTCCACATTTTGCGTTCTTCGTAAGTGCGAACAGTCATGATTCTCATGAGATGAACAATTACTGCCACAAGTCTATTACAAGGATTGATGGCACATATCGGCATCGAATTGTGTACTTAACTTGTCATGTCTATAATCATAAAGAAAGAAATGAAATATATATAGATTAGCCCAAGATATAACAAATTAAATGTAATTATAAACATAAAAGACTAATTTCAAATGTGTAATAACTTCACTAACAACAACATCATAATTTATGGATTGGGACTAACCAAGCATCATGACTATCGTTAAAAACTTCACAACAGACGATGTTTTTGGTCATATTATTAGACACACCCTTTTTATTAGCAAAAACCTTAGCCTGAAGGCGAAGTGATGTGAGAGATTGCAATATATAATTGGCCAAGCGAGAATACAAGTTTTAGTAGATATACAGCTACATATTGCAACATTTGACCCTGAATTTTATTAATTTCATTTCAAGTGCCAATTTCAAAGGAAATTGTCTTCTCTTCAAGACAAATAGTGAATCCTTATTGGAAGGACTTAGATTAATATGTGGGATGGTTACTGTTTGTCCTATACTTTGACCAGTTAAGATTTTTGCTTGGATCTCCTTACTTCTAAGTCTTTGAATAGTCAAACAGGTGTCATTGCATAAGCCAATTAAAGGATCAGAGTTTCTTAAAAGAACAAGTGGAGCACCAACTTTCAGCTCAACTTTATGATTTAGGAAGGCGGAAAAGTTCATGTCGTGTAACAGTTCTGGTGGATTAATATCATCAATGTAAGAATTGGTAATACATGATAGGAATGTGTCAGAACTCAAATATATACGGCTACTACCAGAAGTATCGCTAGGATCTGAGAATTCAAATCATCGACATCGGTGTTTAATGGTGCCAGTATACAACGATCTTGAAAGTATTGTTCATCTTGGTATCTTTGAAGTAAATTTCGGTACACAAACTCTATCAAATTTGTAAGACCATTCTTGTCATTGTTGATAATGAATTCTTCAGGAATATGTATTCAATTTGGCTCACTACTTCCAAAAAATGGATACCCTTGTGTAGAACTTTACCAATGTTTAGGGCCCATTCGACGAAACTCCTCAATTATGCTTGTTCATCATGACTTAAGTTTGAATTCATTAGCCTCATGTTGAGCATGAGATGTCTCATAGTATAATAAGGCCAAGATATTACTTTTTGAGATTGATGCTGCAACTACATCTGCCCGATTAGCCTTAGTTACAAACGGAAGCACTTGCCTAAAATCACCTCCAAAAATGAGCAATTTCTCCCCAAAAAGTTGATTGGTAGAACAAACGTCCCTTGAGGTATGCTCAACAGCTTCAAATATATAGTGATGAATCATAGGAGCCTCATCCCATATTATCAATGATGTTTCCCTTATTAGATATGCTAATTCAGATCGTTTTTGAAATTGAACAAACAAATGTCTCATTTACATCAATTGGTATCTTGAATATTGAATGGGCTGTTTTTTCCACAGGCAGCAACAAAGCTACCATACTAGAGGACGCCACTAAAAGCACTATTAAGCTCTTGGACCTGATATAAGCAATAAGAGCTTTCCAAAGATATGTCTTTTCTGTACCACCACTACCATAAATAAAGAAGTAGTCTCCCTCTCCACATTCATCTAACGTAGTTATAGATTGAAAAACTCGCATTTGCCGTGATTTAGTGTCCGAAGTACATGTCAAGGTTGTCTTTCTCTATTGCTACATCGTAGTCAAGTTGCTCCCTGATAAGTCTATTAACTGTTTGCTACAACATCTCAGGTGAAGGTAAAGACATAGGAGGATCGTCCCTTAATGACCTTCCATTTTTATTCAAAATCAACTTAAGCTCATACAATCCAAGGTTTCTCCTCTGCTCTGTACTTATGTCCAATTGAGGATTTCTTCGCTCTCGTTATAACCTTATGCAAAGGTCATCAGTGAGATCTTCCCAATGTTCTTTCCATAATTGATCAGGTTGTGCTACTTCTAATAACATAAGCATTGAACAAAACATACTTCTCAGTTTAGCCCCAGTTGCCAATGTTGATGCTTCTATCAATGCTTCATGCCACTCGTTAGTGTCATCTAACAACCCACGTGCTAAGCAAGCTTCTTTAAAAGTTCAATGTAGGGTTCCATTAATAATTGTTAAGACTTCATAATATGTTGCACCCCGAACAATATGTAACAAGATTCTGAGATAATATCGTTCCCCTATGTTAGGGTGAGCATATGGTAATCGAGCTATGCAAACTCTTTATCGTCTTATAGTCCATTTCTTAGGGCTCTTATTCCATATGTGATAAGCTGGGAATTCTGCATGGGTATATCTTTTTGCATTTATATATGTTATATTTGCGCAAAACCACCAAATGAGCATTGTCACCTTCTTTGTTGCTTGATTTACCATATCATGAAGTTCATTTCGATCGTTGAAGACAATGTATTGTTGTCTTAGTAAGTGGTATTATAGCAATTCAACAGATGGGTAACGATGTGTTATATCAAACTCAAATATTCTCCAAATTGCACCTACAGTTGAGACATAATAACAATCTAAATACTGTTGTATTTCATCAACGTGTCTTTATCGAGGACCTGCTCCATCCTCGGTATTGTGAGCATTGTCTTCAATAACAAAAGTTGTTCGATCAAGTCCCTTGTGCATATACTTGCGAAGATACTTAATAACCTTCTTTTGAGTACAGCGCTCAACATTTATCTGGGCGTCATATTTGGCACAAAGGTCACGATTGTATAGTATAACCCACCTGTTATCAATGTTCATATCATAAATTTTTACACTTCTACCATAATCTCTGCGCCTATATTTAACCAACCCATTCTCTTCAATAATGATCTCATTGGAGAAGGTCTTTGGATAAGGTTTTGTGCACTTAGTACCATCCATGCATGGGGCATAAGAAACAGCACTGACACACAGACCATGAATCATGTGCCTTCTAACTGTTTTAAATGCTAGAAGGTCGCTAACATTATTAGATAGCTCAGCGTATGTAACTTTATCAATATCTTCTACACAAGTTGACTTATTCTCATTTGCTAAGGTAAGCAAAATATGAGCATGTAGTAAGCCTCATTTTTGAAATTCAATAACATATATATCTATGAATAGGAGAAATGACAAACCTGGGTGATAGAATAAATAGTGATATGTATGTTTAAAATGAAGGAATTTGGTTGTTAAGTGAAACACAAACTAATTTCCTTAGTTTTGCATGACAGGGATTTAAATAACCAGTATAAAAAAGACACAGTTTGAGGAAAAACATACCTGCAATGACTTTACCAAATAAATTTTTCTCTTTAATATCCCGAGTCAGCTCTTTCACCTTTAAACGAAATACTTGAGCTACAATGTTAGGTTGATCACTAACATACTAGCCAGATTGTTAGGATAGTACTTCCATGATTTCCAGTCAAGTAAATGTCATTATTAAAAAAAAAATGGATAGCCCAATTGACAACATATGGCCATTGCGTCAAGAAAGTGTTGCCTCGTATAACGTGGGCCCCCGTGAAAGTTACAGGTAATATTGACCTCCTTCCAACCATAGTAAGATCATTCTCTCCAACAGTAATTGCTTGTTGTAGATGACTATACAAATCTTCTCAAAGTGTACCTTGGTGATGTTGTAGGTAATGCAATCTCCATGCTTCTATTGCAGCATAACAATCAACAATGAATTGTAAAAACAAACGACCACAACGAAGTAAAATATTCCACTCATTCACTTGATATTGTATCAAGCATGCATAGAACTCTCGCATTGTGATAGACGATCTAATGCTGCATAGAACCCTAAAAAGAAAAATAAATTGTACGTTCGGTGAAATAAATTTGTATTATCTTACTATAGTTTGTTAGTTGACATTGACTTGACCCTATTACAATATAAATAAATAGTAGAGTATAGACAATTAATTTGCTATCTATATCTAAAAGTCAACTATTTTAATAGTTAATAGTTAATATTGTTTTATTAAAACAATATAGATAAATTGTAGAGCAATTAATATTTGGTCAAGAATAATAAATTCCATGTTAATACTATATTATTTAAAACAATATAACTTTGTAAAGTTAAATTGCAAATAATTAATAATACTATGAAATAATCTTATAATGTTAACTGTCATATTAACTGTCTACATTATTAAATTAATTAATTAGCATATGTTTTTATCTATTCGTTGCCGTATTAACTTTTTTTATGATTAATTTTGAATGACCTTTTTAAGACAATCTTTTTTGTTTTAATCTTTCTTGAATAGTGATCTTTCTTTTAATATATATATATTGTCTTAATTGTCCATACTATTGAAAGAAAGTATATTGTTTTTATGATTAATTTGTCTTTCTTGTGCAATATTATTAGCATTTCTTTTAATAAAAGCAAAATTGTATATATATACTATGAAATAATATAACTTTTTATTTTAGTTAATTAATCAAAGTTATTGTTTTTATCTATTCGTTGTCTTAATTAACTGTCTATACTTAAGATAATAATTAACTGTTATATTAACTGCTTATTAATAATATATATACAATAGATAATAGTATAGATACAATATAACTTTTTAAAGTTAAATTGCAAATAATATTTAACTGTTAATTTGAAAGTCAACTAAAATAATATTATTTTTAATACATAAGTATAGGCATTGCATTTATAGATTTTATTTATAGGAACAATCTTACCAAAATCTATAATTGAAACATTGATAAATAGTAGAGTATAGACAGTGAGTTCTCCATAATTTCCAAAAATAATTTGATTAACATTGATTGTATCTATACTATTACCAATTGTTCTCCATAATACCCAAAAATAATTTGATTAAAATTGATTAAGACCTTTAGATAAGATAAATTAACCTCAAAAAGATGAAAGAATTGCACATTTGGTTTGGTGATTGATGAAGCTTGCTTAATTACCACCAATAAAAATGGAATAATCCATGAATCTATCCACGCAGTTGATAAGCTACAAGTGCAGAAAAATAAGATTAAATTATCAACTAATATGCTTGACACATTATAGTTGTTATTGTAATACCGAAAGTAAGTATTATCGCCCCAAATTCCACAATATCGAAAGCCCCAAATTCCACAATCGCTACAAACAACTACTTCTCTACTTTTCAGTTGCAATACAATTAGTCAATAAAGATTAAAGAAAGAGAGAGTGTTTAGCAAATCATAATATACAAACACACATGCAAGTTCATAAAATTAAATGTTTAAAAGTTGGTTAAAAATTTTTTCTAATTTTTTCTTTCTCATATTGCTGTGTGTAATTCATACAGAGAATAGAATTATTAATATGAAAGTTTACCTATGGGATCGATGAAGACGTTGTCCTCATTGTAATTTGATCCCTACAAATTACAAAAATATAAAAAGAAAATTGGGTGCAAGAAAAATATAAACATCCTAGCAAGAAGATGAAAGAGGGAAGCAAGATGAATTTTTTTAAATTGACCTAGATTAATGCGGACCTCTTCCGTACCATATGTTGATCCCTAAAAATTGAAGAAGGCTAGAAATTGAAGCAAATTAAATTGGAACACAATGGACAACGAATAAAAAAAAAAAATAATGTAACTGGAAATGAAGTTATTATTTCAAGAAGATCAATATTGCAAACCTCGATCAATACTTGCTTGGACAGTAAATTGCCAGCTTGAACACACAGTACTAATGGTCTCAATAATATTGCTAAAATAATGTCCATATTGTTTTAAGAGGGATAATCTTTTTGGTATGTTTGCAGTGATCGGAAACAAAAGCTAAAGCGTAGGGAAATCTTAGAAAGTCTAATCGCTTCTGAAGCCAAAGATTCTTAAAATAATGCCTATATTATTCCTTTTAAGATGTATAATTTTTAAGAGGAATAATGCCTATATTATTTGCATCGGGAAATCTCAAGAACTCCAATCACTTCCAAAGCCGAAAATTCTTAAAATAATGCATATATTATTCCTTTTAAGAGGAATAATGCCTATATTATTTTAAGAGGAATAATTTTTTGGTAATTATATTTTAAGAATACTATATTTTAAGAATGTAGTAATTCTCACTCTTGTTTGTATTTCCTTTCAATGTTTCCATAATTAATGTTTATATTTTCCTTGCTAATTATTTTCTTCATCCTTTTGTCAGAATTGATTAATTTAATATGAATGGATGTGATTAGGAGTGAGAATTAATCTTATGGTCCAAAAGTTCTGATTTTTGACAGTGCAGGAAAAATCCATGTCAGAACAGCATTGCTTTTATATAATAGTATAGATTTTTTTTTTTTCTTTTGGGTGTTATTGTGGACCTATAATCTTCATTTCACCAAGAAGGTGTGGGTTTAATTAAATCTCACTAAAAAGATAGAAAAAATTTCATTTCCCTCATCCATATTTTCCCTAAACTAAGATGTTCCCATAAAATATGGGCCCCTAAATGAGCTTACTTACCAATTAAAAAAAAAGTCTTGTCATCAACACTAATAGGTTGACTAGAATACACATGAACCTATTTAATGACCATTGTTAGAGTATAAACCTATTTTTAGGTCTTCAACCATCAGTTTAAATTTTTAATTGAGATAATTTTTGCACATGATATCAGAGTATTTTCGAGCGAGAGGTCTTAAGTTTGAATCTCAACAACCCAAATATTTGCGCCAAGTATGAAGGGGCCTTTGTAGCATCCACGCTTCAAATCCCAAGAGTATTCGCGTGAGGCAGTGTGTTAGAGTATAAAACCAATTTATCAACCTTCAACTATCAGCTTAAACTTTTGATTGAATTGGTTCTTAAACAACCATTATTCTTTCATCATCAAATCCTCAACTATCATTTCATTTGTCAATCAAATCTTTAATTTCAAATCTAAAAGTTAAAACAATCCTGAAAGAGTTAGAGCCACTTAAAATTGAAGAAATGAAGAAAGAATTAAAATAATCCAGAAATGAAGAAAGAGTTAGATTTCAAGGTCCTTACTAATATGTGTCATGGGTTGATGCACAGTATCATCGTATGGAAAAACATCATCATAAAAACTACATCCCGTGTGACAAATATTTGTTTTCTCTGAAGATCATAAACCCGCCAATCTTTTTTCCCATGTGAATCCCCCAAAAAAAAATGCATCTAGTTGATCGAGAATCAAATTTGTCCTTAATGCGATTGTGTGCATGAGCATAACATAAATAACCAAACACTCTCAAATGATCGTAGGGTCAAACACCAGCCAACAGTTCATAAGATGTCTTGAAATTTAAGAGCTTTGCGGGTGTTGTATTGATCAAATAAGTAATACTTAGCACACATTTACCCCAAAATTTAAGCAATAGTGAAGCTTGAAATTTTAAGGCTCTTGCTACATTTAACAAGTGTTGATTTTTCCATTCTACACAATCATTTTGTTGAGGGGTATCAAAGCACGAAGTCTTATGAATAATGCCATTTTCAACAAAATATTTTTGCAACTATCCTTCAATAAATTTATATCTGTTATCACTTCTAATACGTTGGGCAATAAAGCCAAACTAGGTTTTCACCGTTAAGCAAAAATTGACCAACTTTTCATAGGCTTCAGTTTTATCACGTAACAAGAAAACCCAAGCTATACAATTATAGTCATCCACCACACATCCCCATAAATCACATTGAATCAAACTGAAAGGTTGCAAGGCCTTAGAGTCACTAAAGCAAAAAGCATTATGAGTTTGCTTAGCTCTATGACATATATCATAGCAATCAATAGATTCCTTGTTCAGCTTAAAGTTACACATACTAGATAATGGAAACAAGCTACCAAAAGATGGATGTCCTAATCTCTTACACCACCTCTTGGTTTCATTGCTTTGAAGTGCCAACAACACTGAACCATTTGACATGCTCAATAGACCCCACCCCTCATATCACTTGCTCCAATCAGCTCCTTCGAGTTGCAGTCATGTATAAAACAAGATTCAACTCCATAAGTAATCAAACACTTTTCATCCTCTGTCAACCAACTAATAGATATTAGGTCACATGTAAAAGATGGTATAAATAAGACATATCTTAAGGTAAAATCTCGTGTTACTTAAACAATTCCCCCCTACTCAACCATTATATTCCAACCGTCAGGTACCGTAATATGAAGAGGACTGGACAACTCATATAATTTTGTCATGGCATGAATGTCAGACGTCATATGGTGACAGGCTTTCGTATCTAAAAGCCATTTTAGTAGTATAGGTATGAAAAGACTTACCGCTCACACTCTCTTGGCTTTGTCTTTCTCCAAACAAACTACACAACTCTTCTACTTGTCTGACTTTTACCGGTCCCCTTTGCATCTTCTTTGGTGGCTCCTTTCTAGGCATTAGCAGTAGACCCAAAACCTCCATGAGTATAATTTCCAAGTCCTCCATGATACCCATCAGCGTCCATCTCCACACTTCCCTTTGCAGCGTCATCTCGTCAATTGTGTCCAGGTGCTCATCCCTTGCTCCAGTTCAGTGAGTTCCGGTTCAATTTCCTATTTTTCCGATTAGGTGGATGCCTAATTAGTTCAAAACATTGGGTCTTGTGGTGTCACTTCTGGCAGTGGGTACACTTAGGTCGTGTCCCGCCTGTCCTTGATTTGGTCGATGTGCTTGCTTTCGACGGTACTCCTTTCCATGAACAACATTGCTTCGATTCCTTAAGTGTATTGTAGTTGTCTTTCCTCCTTGACCACTGTTGCATACAACTTGTTCAAATTTGGCGAAGGTTCAAGTGCCAGAATGACGGATCTGATAGCATTATACATATGTGTAACGATACCCATCAATAATGGGTGTACTTTTTCTTGCTCGAAGATGGTGGTTACACCCTTGGCTGCCCCACACTTGCATTCACACTTGAATGGTGTTGCTTGATAAGTGGACAGCTCATCCCACAATTCTCTCAATCTGTGAAATACTGTATAACCGTCAGAGTTCCTTGACTCATCAAGCCTTCAGTTCATGAATTCTAATAGAGATTCCTTGTGAGTACCATTCTTCTAGATCAACCCAAATATTTCTAGCAGTGCGCGCACATGCAACCAACCCATGCAAGCTCTTGTTGATTACAATATACAACCAAGCTATAACCATAGAATTACACCTCTCCCAGGGTTGTTATTTGTGGTTTTTCAATATCTTCATTGACAAAACCAAGTTTATTTGTAGATTTCAATGCATTAATCACTCCTAGACCAATTTTCGTAATTGTCTCCATTGAGACTGACGGGAGCAATTATCCATCTAGGACGATTAGCTGTGCTGAGATAAAAGGGTGATTGAGGATCATTGATGTCAATAGTTGTTTGGTTTTAGTTCTTCTTGTCGTCAGTCATGGTTGAAACAGAAACAAGAAGACAAGGATATGCCTATTATTAACTCTAATACCCTATAGAACTTTATGAGAATTTCTTCTACGCCCTCTCCCCAACTGTTGGGTTTTATTTATATACTCAAATAAAAAATACAACTTGTGATACAATTAGGAGACCTAAATATAGAAAATTTGTGAAAGAGATTTCTTTCCTACCTAGATGAAGATAAATATTGACTTTTCCTATACAAATAGAATTACATAACAATAGGATGGCTAACAAATATTCCCCCTTCTCAATGTTGAATCCTAGAAAAGTACGCATGGAAATGGGAATGATAAATTTTTAGGATATATTTAGAACATATTCATGCATGCAATCTTTTTCCATGAACTCCACTGTGTCATTGACCAATGTTTTTTTTTTTTTTTGGGGGTTCAAATCAAATTAGTGACAAAGAGAGTACACTAAAAAGAAAAAGAATAATTCAACTTAAAATATAATCTACCTAAAATTTCAATCTATATTAACTGCTAGTTTAACATCTCAATGTATTATAAAATAAAGACAAATATTTGTAATAACGATGCGGCAAAAGTAGCCTCTAAAGAATGGATAATCACAATGTCTCAAGAATTCAGGCCTTTTCGTTTAGTTGAGAAATCTGAATTTTCAAATTTTTCCTATTTTTTTCCACCTTTTTAAGAAAGGCTGATTTATTTTTTTTCCTTCTCATTCCTTTTCATTCCTTTTCGTTCCATCCCATACTCCCTATTCCTTCCAGGGGAAAAAAAAATATTCCTATTCTATCTCACTCTCTCCCACTCGTTTCTACTCCTCCCCCCCTCCCAAAAAAAAAATCACTTTGTTCTGTTCCTTTTTCCACAGCCTGTCCCTTTTTCAACACTTATTATCGAACAAAAAGAATAGGACAGTAGAAAAGGAATTTTTTTTAGAACTCGTTAAGATTGGTACATCATAGCTTAAAAAGTTCAAATTTATACTACACTTCGTAAATTCTAAACTGAAATTTCTTTTTTTTCAAAAAGAATCCCACTATACCTAACGAAAGTGTCAAAGAGCATTAAAATAAACAATGCCATTGAATCCATGCAATTGGTTAATAATATTGACTGGAAGTATGAAATTTGTACTAATGTCCCTTTTCATGTCGCTTTTCTATTGACTTCTCTTGGTCATAAGGTTGGAAATTGTAGTTCAAGTCGAGAAACCATGAACAAGTAAGCACTCAAGAAGCAGCCGGCATTGACAAAGTAAAGGCATAGTTCTGATACGATTCTAAAGTAAAGGCAATAACGTAGCGTTCATTTCAAGCACGTGAAATCATGCTGTGTGCAACTTCAACATGAGAGAATTCTTTGCGTTAGTAGCTTACTGACATAGTCTTTGATCCATTGAAACGTAGTGGTAGGTTTGGAGATTTTAGATTAGGGTCGATATTGATTTTGTGTTTGAATTGGACTTTTATTAGTGCTAAATGAAATTTATGAGTGTTCATATTATAAATTAATCAGGATTTGCATGCATAAAATGAGCGCAGCTTTGATTTTAACCGTTACTAAATTAAAGCTATACACAAGTATGTTCACATTTTTTTATCGAGAATTTAGAGATTTAGGCACTGTTCTTTTCGTGGGTCAATTCTGAAACACCAACCTCAACTCATTTCAACCCGCTCCAACCTATTTTAATCTACTTCGACCCATTTCCACTATTTTAACCAAGTTCAATTTATCACATAAAAAAATTCAACTCACTTCAACCTACTTTAACCTACCGCAACCTACTTTAATCCACCTCAACCTACTTTACTCTTTTACCCACTTTAATTTACCTATGAAAAAAAACATGCCCTTATATGATATATGGACAAGGGGAGCAAATGAGTCAATATTTTGGAATTCTACTATATAAATGGAGCTGGAATAATGGTCGAAAGTAAGAGCAAGGAAGAGACAAAAGTGATGAGGGAATTCTTAAAAGTGTTAGGATTGAACTTTGAACACCCACATTCCAACTTTTCACTTGAAGATGAGTCAAGTGCTCCACTATCTTCTCGATGTTTCAATACCATCCTCTATAAACGTATGTCTTCATTATTGGGTCCTTTAAGGGGTCATAGTGAGACAACAGATACATTCGTCGTCATAGTACCTACGTGTATATATCATGTATACTTACTTTTTATTTTTATTTTTACAAAGAGAGCAATCTCAATTTTTAGCAGTTCACCAATGTCCATATTCACTACCATCTCTTCTATTTTCTTATAGATCTTGAAACACTTTCGATTTCCACACCTAATAGATAGAAGTATTGATTTGTCCCAATGAGCCAATCTAATGAAGCCTATTGTGTAAATCTGAAACAAGTACTATTCTAGGCAATGAATTTTCTGAGACCAATCAATGAGCCCAAAATTTTCAAAACCCTATCTTCAGTAGATTATATTAAACCTCTTCTAGGCTCATACAATGATCCATCTTAGGGCCGTCAAACAAGTTAGGTCGGGTTGAATTCGTATTCATGTCGAACTTAAACGAGTTGAGAAATCCTCGACTTGAACCTAACCCGTTTATTAAACGGATTGAAAAACTTAACCTGTACCCGTTTATTTTTTAAACGAGTTGACCTGAAATTTACCCATTAACCCATTTAATATAAACAGGTCAGGTTCAGGTTATCAGTCTACCTGTTTATCCGCTTAATATTTTAACTAAAATATGATTACCGAACATTCTAAATCAATTTTTTGACTTTAATATAGTATCATAATGCAACCATTGTCTATGATTCATGAGAACCGTAATCACAAAATAAATATCAACTTGATTAAACCCCACATTTTTACAATTCCACCCGAAAAGTACATGATAATTGGGTAAACATATCAACTTATTTAATCCATTTAATTAAACGGGTTAAATAGGTATTTCCTCGTGTCAAAATTCTCAACCTAAACCTAACCAATTAATTAAACAGGTTAAACGTATCAACCCATTTAATTAAACGGGTTGAAAATCTTTACCCAAACTCACTTAATTTGGTGTTCGGTTCGGATCGGTAATCGTATCGGATTAACTTTTGATAGCCCTAATGCGTCATAAGCTTTCTTGTTCATATATAGGACAGGGCCTAAAAAGTGTCCATAAATAATGTAGAGTATGAACACTAGCACCATCCATCATGTTAGATTTGGATTTTTTTTTTTTTCCGAAGTAGATAATTGAAATAGTATCAAACTTGATTATATTTTTTTGGCAGTTGGGTAATGCAGAATTATAATATAGAATAAACTACATGCAATTAGATGTTATCTACCTAGCAAGGTTTATTACTACCTGGATTTGACTCGTCTACCTTCCTAAAAATACAACATATGAAGCTTTGTTTAAAATCAATACATTGATCAAGAATCATGGAGACATCCACTTGGTTAGCGTTTTCCTGAAGCAAGGAGTGCATTAAAGTTATGTTGTATGCCCTGACTTTAATTGTCAGCTAAGCTTGTTGAAGCACTAGTCCTAAAGGCTTTTCTGCAGCCAATGTTATGGCAAGCAGGATTGAATTGCATAGCAGCTTTTCTTGATAAGCCAGAACAGTCACATCTCGTTGTTGTACCATAATGGCTATACCTGCGCACCTTTTCTGCTTGCGCCATGCACCACCTATCTGAATAACAATATCAGGATTCGAGGAATGTTGACCCCATAATACCTTGGTAGCGTTTTGATCAAGGTATAACATATTCAGATGTACTTTTTCTGTTAGGTAAGATGAGATTGAAAGGGAGCGCAAGCTATCTTGTAGTGTTTCCACCAGTGTCCAGAGACACCGAGGTGTTAATTAGAACAAGATTTTGTTACGACATACACAAGTAATCCATATGACCGCTACAAAGACATGAGTTCCTTGTTGACAAACTTGATTATATCGAAAGAATTAGTTTAAGTACTTGGACCGCTTTTTATTTTTAGGCTGCGCATGGGTTGGTTTCAAAGTTGTTAGATATGTTGACATGTGTGTGCGTATGTGTGTATGTGTGTATAACCTCGAGAAAATAAAAAGCTTATGTTTTGAAATTAAAATACACCAACTTGAAAATTTAAGCCCCATAAACACCCAAAATACACTAATAATAACTCGCATATTATACATAACTTTTTGATATTGAATTATTTATACAAAATTTTAAAGAAAAACCAAAACTCAATAATCTTTATTCTGAAAGATGTCTATAAAATTATTTAGTCTAAGCATCAAATCTTTTATACCGCTACTTATCTAACTTAGCTTGTAAAATAAAACAATTTTAAGATTTTAACTTTGTTTCATATATTCTTTTAGAAAATATGTTAAATCAGACATGTGTAGAAAGTTGACACGCAAGTGGTGAAAGCTCGCTTAGCATAGGTCGAAAGTTCAAGCTTTAAGCTCCCTTGACCAATAAAGCTTGTAAATTTGTCAAAGCTTGCAAAGAGGCTAATGAGTGGTTTCAGATAATGACATGGCAATTAGTGGTTTCAGACGATCAGTCAGTCATCAAGCTCTAGAGGAAGAAGATATCCAAGAGACACCAGGTATTCAAAAAAAATCAAATAATGTCCAAGAGAGTGAAGAGTCGCAGGTTAGTCTCCATTCAATGCCTAGAACGAGGACTGTAAATTTTAGCGAAAATGGATGTTTAGAGGACATGTTCAAAATCACTCAGCATTTATCAGCTTTGAAGGCTGAAACACTCAAGAGTGTTGAGCAGCCACCTCCAGGTTTTGAGAAGGGCATTATTAATTATGCTAACAATAATGGTGTTATCTTGGAAACTGGATTGCAACCACTCCTGGCTTCCAAGGGAGATCAACCCTCACAGCCCCCTGGTTTTGAGGCTACAACCACATTGAGTGCAAGGTTACAGCCTAACCCTAAGGGCAAGAAAACATTACCAGGGAAAAGGCACGAACCAGTAGAGGAATTTTGAAACGACAAAAAGTCACTCACTCCAATAGTCAAATCTCTGATAGTATCCAAAAAATTGCAAAGGAGACCCTCCATATCGGAAAAATTCTAGGTCTGGCAGTGATTTAGAATGAGAAGACAGCTGAGAGAAGAATTACTGAAACTTTGAAGAAAAACAAGAAGATGATGGCACAAAGCTCGGATAGAAACAACAACAAGGGATAATCTCAACAAAACTAGTGTCCTGATGAAGTAGTGGCCTGCAACGTCAGAGGTTTAGGATTTGTCAACAAGAAAAAGATGCTCCAGAATTTGGTCAAAGATAAATGTGTTACTGTATTATGCTTGTACAAAGCAAGCACTCAGAATTCACAGTATGGAACCATTTCAGCTATTGGGGTGTAAGATCTTGTCAACGTATGGACTTATGGCCTATGAACTTGGTGTAAATAGGTATGAAATTTCCAAGATGAGGATTTTCAGTGGACTTGTAAATCAAGAAGAGATGTGGACTTCATAATTTTTTACTAGGATGGGGAGTTCTATTCTTAAGGCTTAAGGGATTTGGTGCGGATTTTTAACGAACAGGTAGTGGGTATTCTATTGTGTTCATAAGGATAGAATTACTACTCCAAACAGAGGTGGATTTGTTCAAGATGGAATGAAAAGGATAGACTTTGGGGGTTGCTTGGTATGAGATAGAAGAGAAGAACTTGCATAAGCATCAAATGAGCTGAAGGGGGGTGATACAGGGGACAGACAACTTTATCAAGACAAGAGAAGGAAGTTGTCTGATGCCAGGCCTGGACGTTTGCAAGACTTCCTAGTGAACTTGATGAGTGGTACTTGGGGTTGATCTTGTGGTGTTTTGGATGGGTAGAAGAATAAAGCAATCCTTGAACATGAATTGTGAGCCAAATATTGACTGTATCGATATGTTCTTAGGTGTCTGCATTCAGAGCTAGGTGTCTAATTGTCGGGTCTTGTAGCTGGTGGAGCCTTACTTAAATCAAGCATCTATTGTGCTTGAATGTATGGGTTTAGGTGGTGCCGATTTGGTGTTGACCTTTGAGGGAATGGTGCCTAGTTTAGGTAGTTTTTGAAGATTGAGTTTTTATTGCAGTTTTTTTTTTAAGTTAGGTGTGGTATTTTTGTTTTATTGATGTAGTTTTGTAGATCTCATTTAGACTCTTGTTGCCTCTTGGCTAAAATAATCGGAAAAAAATGAGGCCCATGAGCATCTGCAGGTAAGGGGTGTTTAGCTGTTGGCTTTTCATAAGCTTTTGATATGAAATAGCTTTTTGGACGCTTTTGGCTATTTTAACATGGTCAAAAAAGCTGATTTGGTATTTGATAAATAACTTTTTGTAATAGTTATTTTAGACTAAAAAGTCAATTTACAAAAAGCTAAAATAACTAGCTTTTTGTAAATGACTATCTGTATAGATGACGAAAATGCCAATAGTTTACAAGGCATGCTATTAGTGAAATCAAAAATCTTGATTCTAGTCACTTAAAATTACAAGGCATGCCATGAGTAGCTTTGGTTTGATGCAAGTTAGTAGTGACATTTAATATTATAGTTGTTTTAATATAATTTAATAGAGATCAAACCATTTGAAATTCAGATAAATTTTAATTTATAAAAAACAAAGAAAAAGATTTTGAAAAGATCAAACTAGATAAAAAAAAATCATATAAATTTTAATTCACAACCAAAAAAAATCCTTAAATGAATAATAAAATAAGGTTGTAAGGCGTACTCATCACATAAATATGTATAAATTGAAAGAAAATAAGATAAATAATGAGTACAAAATATGTAGAATTAGCTAATACAAACAGCCAATTCAGACAGTTAACAGCTACCAGCTAATAGAAACAGCTAATAACTAATAGCTGATTGTTAAATAGGGCCTAAATGTTCGGTCTCCTTCATTGGTTGGAGTATACAAGGTTTACTTTGACAAGGCCAAACTTGGTAGAGTGGGGGCATGGGTGTGGTGGCGATTGGGGACGGGGAAGGCAATGTAGTGATGTCAATTGTGGAGCAAAGAGCCGGTTTTCGTGGCCTAGAAATTAAGGAGGCTTGTGCTCGTATTTTTGTTATCACAGAAGCTACAAAAGAGGGACATTGAGAACGTGATTTTAAAGGGGATAGTGTCTCTTATCACGAAGATCATGAAGAAAGTTTTGAGGCTTACTAAACTTAGGTTAACTATTGATGTTATTGTTTCGCTTTGTTCTCATTTCAATTTTTGTTCTTTTCTGTTTATTAGGAGGGAGGTTAATAAGGTCATACGTAACTTAACTTACGTTCAGCCTTATGATCCGTCTTCTCGAATTTGGTTGTAAGATGGTCTAGATTGTGTCTTTGTTTTACCCTTGAAGAACGTTCATCGAAAATCTTTCAGTTGATTAATACATTTTCTCCAATCCCATTATTTAATAAAAAAAGAAAACTAGACAAATATACGATGCACATATTGGTAGTAAGATTGAATTTCCCTTTTTTTTTGTTATCTTGTTCTTGGAAGCTTTTCATTTACTATTTAGTTTTTGCTCTCTTTTTCTATTTTGTTCCATCTTAAAAAACGTTCTCTAATGGTAATTATTTTCATTTCTAAAATTCTCTTCCCAAGTTGGTATGAAGATTGTTGCATATCTACTGTGGCACGTCGAAGAAGAGATGGCCGGATGGCCATCCCTCCGCACATTCTCCCCCCCACCCGAGTTCAAACCTGGGCGGGCACATTTGCGGTGCATGTGTGTATAGGAGAGTGTGTGGGCCTGGGCTTTTACATTCTCCGCCCCTGATCCGTTTAGGTCCAATGGGTAACCCTGCGATAGGGGGCTGGTAGGCCTGGACCCGCTGATCATTGTAAAAAAAAAAAAAATCTACTGCGGCACAATTGAGAACTTTACATTCCCAATTTGGGGGGAGGGGTCCTTCCGCATACAGGGTGTAAAGAACAGAATTGGAAGGGTGCTTCGAAATCTTTATAACTGTCACAGAGAAGATGCAATCTGATGAGATCAACAAAATATGCAAGTTGGAGAAGTACTAAGAGACCAGCAAACTTCTCCATCTCTCTCCCCTACGGACACACTCACAGCCCGCGTACCCATCTCGTACAACTTTTTTTTTGGTTGGGGGGGCGGGGGGGAGGGAGAGGGATGTGGAAGATGCTGAGCAAATGAAGGTATGTTTTTCGTGCCCTGCAACGAACTTTGAGGGGGTGAAAAATGATAGACTAACTTTCCGGTTGTGCTGCGATAAACTCTGAGAACTGTTAAATGTTTTTCTTGTCATGACATGTTGAATTTGCCATTTCTTTGCTTGGACTTAGATAAGGTTGAAATAACAGCTCCTTAGAACTGTGTTGCCTCAATGTAGGGCTTGTAGCTGTTTGTAAATTGGGTATTCAAACTTGTATCTCAAGTGGGTTGCTTTCAGATTTATGTAGAACCACTCTGATTAAGAGGGTTGATCTTTCTTGTTGTCCTAGGGTTCAAATTTAGATGTGCCCAAAGGGTTAGTATAGAGATAATTACCTGGTTGAACAAGGGTTCATCTTTTGCATGCAAGTGACCAATAATCTAGCCCTTTTCTTTACTAATGGGTGGATTGGCTTTATTCACCATTTATAATCTTCCCAAATTAATAGGAATCTGAGAGAATGCTACGGATCCTGGGAATCTCTGACAAAGTTATGACAAAACCAAGGAGAACTGTGTTTTGTGATATCACTGCAGAAGTCTCTTCTCCCTCTTTTTTCCCCTTCCGTTTTTCCGTCATGTTGTTGGTGGAGAATTTGAAACAGAAATTTTGACAACATAGAGGGCCAAAAAATCAAGGTTTGATCAAGTGGGTGGGAACTACTGTGCCAATCTTGGCCTTTACTTCTAGCTTGGGCGTTGTATTGGGTTCGATTATCAGAATTTGCCTCATCAAAACCAAGAAAGAAAAATAAGAAGCCTCAACTGTGAAAGGTATGGTGTCTTGTGTTTCTAAATTGTGCTAATGGTCGTCACTATGCATGTGATATCTTGAATCATTATGATTTGGAATTCATGAATTAGAATGTCATGGAATGCCTATGTTTATGTGTTGGCATCAGAGGTTTTGCATAGTTGTGGCATCATATTGAAGTCAAAAGGTCCAAAGCATGAAAAAGGCCTCTTATGTCCTTGGCGTCTTTTTACAAAGTTGAGGCGTGTCCATCTTAGGCAATAAATCTTGTGTTTGTTGTTTCAAACTCATGTTCAGAGCTTATGCTCAACTGACTCAGAAGGATTCATTGCCAAGGCCCCAAAGCACAATGAATACTTTACAAGGGCTTGTTATTCCATATAAGGACATTTTGGACTTGTGACTTCTGATTTTTAATCCTTTTCTTCATTTCTATCCTCTATCTAAGACAATAAGATGTTTCTTCAAAACATGGCATTATTGGAGCAACCTTACTTAGTTTAGAGGCTGAAGTGATCCAAGCAACCAATTTGCCTCCTATGCTATTGGTTGATCATTCCTATTTACATGGCTATACATTTCACTATAGTACATGGTGGAAAAAGCCTTGATATATAATTGCTAATTTAAAGATCTATGTGATGCCATCCTGAAATCCTTGAATGGCTTCTTACTTCTGTCGGAGCTAACATCTAAAACGCGGCTATCATATCTGGTGCCCATATACAACCAATTTGGTTTAGCTATTTGGCATGTTTGCATTATTAGTTATCCAGTGACACTTTGCTAAAATTATTGATTTCTTAACAGGAACCTTGTGGAACTTTGGTGGAACTTTGGTTGAAGAGAAGGCTTAAAAACAGAAAAAGGGGGGGGGGGGATACTGCAGGAGTAATATATGATGGATATTCCACTCTGGAAAACACTATCTAGAATTTCAAGAAGTGTATGGCAACAATAACAAATACTTAAAATATCAGCCACTCTATACAACTTACAGTTTTCTTTAAGGCTATCTCATTAGGTTGAGTATATAAAATTTTCTTGTTTGTTTTGATTCAGAGTCAGATCGACCAACAAGAAGATACTGTTCATGAAGCTTTTTTAGGATTATGTACTTGCAAGTTCCTGGCCAACATCTTGTAGTTCCTTTGCCTCCTATTTTTTCATGTGTTTAGAAGTACTTCATTAGTTGTTAACAGATTATGAGATGTAGAATTCTATGAGCAAGTTATGATGATGATGATCTTTCACTTGGCCACCTTGGTCATAAATTGATCAGTTGGATACTTTGGCAGCCCCTTTTGTTTTATTATTGTTTTTTATTTTTAAATCACATACACTGAGACTGCAAAAACCCTTTGGGGGGGGGGGGGAGTAAAGAAACGAAAAGTTTATAAGCAATCTAGAAATTTCTGGCATTCATAGTTGTCCATGGATGTTTTTCTGATAGCATTGGAAGATTGATCATGTCGGCAGTTGCATTTGCAGAATAAGCAATTTCCATTATACGAATCTTCACAGCGGTGAAGTAGGATTAGCCGCAGATGGAAGAAAGTGAGGACTTATTTGGAATTTTGCGCATATTTGATATATCTTTGACATGCTTCCAATAAGGTAAAGAAGTCAATTTATCACGCTCTCTTCTTCAGAAAGATTTCATCTATGAAGTGAAGGACAAAAGGTTGACATATCTGAGGAGATGGCAACTCAACTTGAACCAGGTATGTCAGAAATCTTTTTGAATTTGTATATGTTCACGAATTGTGGTTCTAATATTTTTATCTAGATGTTTTAAAGATTATTTCATCAAGTCTCTCTATTTTTGGGACAAAGGGATCTTTTGTTACTCTTCTCTTGATCTTTTAGATTTTGCGGATAGTGTGTATATGGGATGTGTATAGCCTTTTGTAGGATGCTAGCTTTGCATCCACCATTTTGTTAATGAAATATATTTATTCTTTTCCTAAAAAAATATTTTAATCTAGATGTTCCTGAAAAGGACTATGCCAATTGCATTGAATGGTGCTATATATGCCAGATTTACGACAAGAAATTTTTTTTTAATGGATCCTAGATATCGTATTTTAGCATGGATATTAAAACATGACTCCACGAGTAATATTTGAAGTATGTCATATTTTAGGGTGGATCCTGGATGTCTTTGTCATGTGAGTGCCAGAGTGGGTAGGGGGAGTAAAAATAAGCTAATAAATATTAAGAATTTAAGGTAATTTATAGAGTGGGACCTAGCAATTATATCTTTGGTGCATGAATACGCACACCTGACTTGGAACAATGTACCCCTATTGTTCTTGGTCAAGATTTATATCCGTTGCATACATTTGTTAGCTCATTTTTTTACATAAAAAGCAACTTTGCTAATTATGAAGCATATATAGAATTAAACATTAATCATTAATCAAATACATTCGATGATACTCTGCTTAGTCTTGAGCACGTGTGCTACTAAAATAAAATGATTCGATATTTATAGAAGAGATCGTATTGTTTCTATGATCGTGAATCAACAAGAAAGGAAGTCTTTTAGGGGTGCGTTTGGTTTAATGTGAGTCTATACAGTCTACTAACTGCCCAATCTGCTCCCCTTCCCCCCTCCCCCCCAAAAAAGATGAAGAATAAGGAATGGCTTATTTGTGTTCTTAGAGATAATATATTTCTAAAAATGCTCTGAAAGGAAAGGTTTAATATAGAATTTACTTGCAGTACTTGCTAAGCTTAATTGCTGGACCTTCGTACGAGTGAATCCTAGATAGCTCAAAGCATGGATTCACATTTTTCTTATTTTTCCCATTATGTAATTTGTGATTTGTAAAAAAATATGCTTGAAAGAAAATTAGGGGAAGTTGTCATTTTATGTGACAGAGTTTGATGGTCTTTAATAGTTGAATGACCATTTGACAATCAGAAAGCACGATATTTTCAACTATATCAATTTGTCGCTGGAGCTTAGTAGCAGGCTACCTCTGTAATGATATGGCAGAATCATCCTTGTTATTGAATTTAGATAGAAATAAATCTATTATCATTTATGTTCCTTTTTCCCCCCCCTGATGGATGTGCATACCTTTTGCCAAGTGAATAAATCAATCAAATTTCAAATTTATGTTTCAACTTAAAATGTCCAAATGACAAGTATTGTGGAATCTCTGCCAATAAGAATTGGACTAAAGTTGTTTCTTTTTCTTTACAGACAATTTCAATAAGGATTTCTTCTTTCTTTTTATTTTTTTTTTCATTTTTTATGTTATTTTTTGGGGGAAAGCCTCCTTTGATTAAGGTTTGCTCGTAATTGATTTCTTCTGTGGTGAACTCTGTCTTTTGTTTTGGATTTTCCCTTTTTCTGTGGGGTTTTTCCTTTTTTTTTGGGGGTTGGGGGGTGGGGGGGGGGGTGGGGGGAGTGTTTCTAAATTTTTCTGATAGCTCATAGCTTTGAAATTTCAAATGAAAGTATCTGGACTATTAAAGCAAGGGTTGGGAGCCTGCTCACTAAGGGAAAAATTTAAATGGGTTTTTTCTGGGGGAGAAACTAATAACATTAAACCTCTCATTAATATTTATCTTGTCTTATTCTGACTGGAAAAGCTCTCTAAAACCTTTCCCCAATGATGTCCTGCAGAATGTCATATTCTTTTTGCAACGCTCAAACGTAATTGAAAATTTTCACAAGAGCAATGAATAATACTCCTCAATTTCATAAAACCATGAAGCTTGCTCAACTTGCCTTCCTTTTTCATTAAAGTTCTGTCATTCATATCCCAGAATTGCAAATATTTTAGTTTCCATGTTAATGTTCCCCAAGTGCAATTGATCTTCAAGAATTGCAAATTTCTTTTCTCTTTGAAAAATGTTGCTGGGGAAGATCTGATCCTTTTGAAAAGAAGATGGAAAGCTGTTCATCATCTAAAATACCCTCTAAGGTAGGATAAATTAAATTTTTCTTATGATCTCTTCTGTTGTCGCAAAATTTCTTATTTTGACAATTTGGTACATAAATTTATGTTTGATAAAGTTTCTGAAGGGATCCTTTTTGTGATAATCAATGCCATTTGATCTCAGGAAGTTTATCTTAACATGAACGTGACGTGAAAATTCTAATAAGTAGGTAAATATATTTTTAAACGATTCACATGGAAGAAAGGACCCTGGCCTGAATTTTTTCTAGACAGAACAAACCCTGAAGGTGAAAGTACTGTCTAATAGAAGCATGATCTAATGAAAACAATCATTTGATGTCTTTATTTATTAGCTCTTATTGTCTATGATTTTGTTTGATCAATTTGTTAAATTCAGTTAGTGTCCTTTTATAGAGCTGAAAGAGCCATTACAAAACAATCTACTGCATTTTCTGTTATTCCGTGACAATACATTGATAATTTATTAACTTCAAGAAAGCCTAAAGTCCCCTTTTTCCGAAGATTTATATTAACAACAAAGCAAATGAGAAGGATTTGGTTCATCTTAAAAGAAGCCGAACACTCTTGTTAATCTATGAATCATGATACAGTTTCATCAAATAGAGTTTGAGATGTTCTTTTTTGCGGAAGTGAGTAGTTTTACTTTTAGTTTCTATGTCCTTTGCCTTTGGAGTTAGTTATTTTCTAAATTTCCGGATCCAGTCAATCGCCAGATTGTCTGAAATCCAGTGACATGCTGGCTGTCAATCTAGTCAATCTCAGTCACGTGATGCGTTACTATCCTTGGATCTTGTATCTAGTTGAATAAGCATACAATGATACAACGTGAGACCTTGTTTTCCTCCCTAGTAGCTTCTGAGCCAATACCAAATGCCTATGCTCTCATCATGTGTTGAATTGGGGAGGAAATGAATTTGTCGTAATCGTCTTACCATTTTCTTTGAAAACACCCTTAATATCTTATATGGTGCGAAATTCATAATGTTTGAGTAACAAACTTTTTTTCTTTGTCCTCAGATACTAATGTGAGTAACTTACACTAATGTTGTTTGGTAGCCTCAGCCTCATCATTTGGTTGGCAATATTTATTGTGACAGATGTTGGATCGTGGGAAAGGAATTGTTTAATCTTGTTTTGTTACCATTTCATGTTTCTTATCTCTAAACTTGTAACTGTGCGCCTCACAACTTTCCTTTCTCAGTGGCATATGGATATAAATTGTAAGTCTCACAAGGACCCTTTTTCTCAGGTTACGTTACTGCGGTGGCCTCCCATCCTTTTAGAATCCCTCTTGCAGTTTGATTTTGTCACCCTCTAATTCTAAGGAAAACCACTTGTCATTGTAAGGAATACTACATAATACATATAGGGGTGAGCAATTCTAGGTACCTCGGTAGTTGCCCAAAGATTTGAGAACCAAACTAGAACTGGTCGAACCGGTTTGCAACCTTTTTGAACCCGAACCGTGACGGTTCGGGCTCTAGAGTACCCATCGCACCTGATATGGATCTTTAGCCCATAATGGATGAATTTTTCTAAATTTTTTTGGAGGGGGAAGGAGTGTTTGAACTTTACCTCCTCTTCTATCTTTACAAAAAATAGAAAGTTCTTTTGATAAGTAGGTATTTTTGTTCTTACTAACTTGCAAAGCAAGATGGTTCATCTTTCAATTAATAGTAGAAAATTAACTAAGACTGGGCTAAAACTCACTATCCGAAGAGTTGTCTTTATGCAAAACGAAATCAAAAAGGAAAAAGAAAACAAGAAACAAAAGATCAGTATTACCAGCTTAGCGATAAATGTGAGAGGGACTCAGTAAATAAGCAGAGGTTTTTTTTTTTTTTTTTGATATGGAAAAATCAATATATCAATATAAAATGATCAAAAGATTGGATGCACAATCACCAATCCTATAAAAGACTATATACATCCAAAAAATGCAAAATATCTACAAAGTCGGCCACATCAAAAGAAATGCTAAACTTCCCCTTGTCCCAAAAATATAGATCTTCATGTAGTTGTCTTTCAAGCACCGAAGAGGATTTGCAGCACCCTCAAAAACTCTTTTCTTTCTTTCACTCCAAATCCTATAACTATGGCCTTCTTTGTCTTCATTTTCTTCTTCTTTTTCTTCTCTTCTTCTTCTTAAAAAAGAAACCCTCCCAAGCTAAAAGATGGTTCATAGTGGAATTAGAAGCAAACCAAGAAATGCCCAAGCAATTTAAAGCTAGTTCCCAAAGTGCCCTGCCAAACTGATAATGAAGTAACAAATAATCCGTTGATTCAAAGTCCTTTTGCATATAAAACATTTATTAACCAAGATCTCCCCATCTGTAAGTTATCACAAGTCAGAATATTCCCATGTGTAGCTTCCCAAACAAAGAAAGAAACTTTTAAGGGAGCCGAAGACTTCCAAATGAGCTTGTAAGGAAACCTCTTTCAAAATGAGTCTGCACCAATGAATAATTTAAATGTTGGAGCTTCAATAAATAGATCTAACTGTGAAGTGCCTTCTAGTATTCAGATCCCATCTCACCATGTCAAGTGAAGATTCTCCTAATTTGTTTCATTAAGCTTGTTAAAAAAAGCTTACTAGAGTGTCATCATCAACAAAGCCATTTCGAACAAAAGTAGATGATCAAACATTAATGCCAGAGCCTGGCTCCGTATAATCAGCAGCAAAAGCATTTCTATCTGACATCAGAACATCAACAGTAGGGAAGCTCTTCTAAAGGAGCCTTGTAAAGATGGAAGAAACGTCACCTACCTCAAAAGAAGGTTGCGGAAAGGATATCTCCCAATTTTAGAGACTCACCTCCGAAGATTATACCCATAACCATAAGAGCCATCGGTATAGAGGGAAACCAACCGAATTCGGCATCCCCACATTTGATGATAACCATTTTTCTCCAAAGATTGCCATTTTCATTCATAAATCTCCATGACCACTTGCCGAGGAGAGCCTTGTTAGCCAAGCCGTAGAGCTTAATCAAGAATAGAAGAGAAATGAGCTTTTTATTGATCAATGAGGAGTGTTTTAAGTACAAAAGATGTAAAGAGAGAACGTAGCTTCAGAAAAGGGAAGGTTACAATTGATTCTTGACAACCTTTCTTACGATCAGATTTCTAATCAAAGCTCAGTCTCAATAACCACTTCAGCACGGGAAACAGATCACAACTGAATTTTGTGGGCTTGGTAGGTCAACAACAAACTTTCTGGTGACTTCCAGCACGCGCTCAAGTGCTCAACATGTGACCCAAAACTCAATCTCAAATCCTTCCGCTTTGATCAACCTTGTCCTCAAGCTGCAGCATCAAAGTTTGGAAACCTTCAAAAAATCATCATAGAGTTCCTAGGTGGCGTCTTCCACTTCAGCATTAGACAATTGCACCAAGACATAAACCACCCCTTTGTTGCCTTTATTCCTCAATCTGCTGTCCAGAAAGGCCACAGTTTCAGCACAGAGTTAGCCTTCTTGATCAACTGCACGCAGCTTCCCTCCCACAGGATGTGATCGAACATGAGCTTTAAGCAAGGACCCATGAATGGCTGGACCTTAGCTGTGGGAGGTAATTTAAGCCTATAGGCCACCTGACCAACTCTCTTTACATCTGAAAAGGACAAAGTATTTAGTGGAGAGCTTCCATAAAGGTCGTTGAGCAGGGAACTCTGTCTTTAGGGTCGTGATTTGACATACACTGCAAATTCCTTATCTATTCTGTTGTCAGCTTGGCGCTTCATTCTTGCCTGCTCTTGACAGATGTTACTTGAGCATTTTAATGCAATCTTCCTTGGCTCTTTAACTCCCCCCCCCCCCCCCAAACTTCCGCAGCACAATCACCTGTCACATAAGGAGTATGCATTGATAGAGGCTGACCATACACAACTCCATCAGGGGCTGTTCCAGCAGAAGTGTGAAACTGGTGTTGTACCACTACATGGCCACAGAAATCCTCTGAGCCTATGCTTTAGGCTTCTCACCCACCATATTCCTCAACTATAGGCACCTATGGACCACCTTAGATTGGTCATCAGTGTGGGGTGGTTCCAGTGGTATGATGTAGATGTAAGCAATTGGACCACCTACAATATGGATAGCTCCTGCCAAAATAGGCTGAGAAAAATTTTATCCCTATCACTCACAAAGTATCAATGCTCCTGGAGTCCTAGATAACCCATGTAGCCTGAAAATTTGATCAAAGTATAATCTGGCCTTTTAGAAGCAGTGAAGGGATGTGATAAGAGTAAGAATTGATCCGTTTTGTTCAATCTATCCACCACAACCAAGATAGTGTTCTTTCCTGCTGACAATGGTAATCCCTCAATAAAATCTTGACATACATCTATGCACACTGCTCCTAAAATGGTAAGTGGCCGCAGGAACCTGCATTGTCCTGGTGCTTGCAGTATAGGTTTGCACCTGTCGCAGGTATCACAAGCCCTCATGAAATTCCTCACAACCTTATGCATGTCCTTCCAATAAAATAGTGCTTCAACCCTTTTTTAATGGTGGCGTCAACTCCAGAATGACCCTCTAAGGGTGAAGCATGGATCAACGATGTAATCTTCTTCCTTACACCATCATCATGGCGTACAACCAGTTTGTCATTCCTCTTAAGTAGTCCATTTTGCAACTGATACTTATAAGCAACTACAGGATTTGCTCGGATAGCTGTGAGGATGTCTTGAACCTTAGGGTCTTGCTGCCAACTAGCTTCAAC
This sequence comes from Carnegiea gigantea, assembly GCA_029747015.1. NCBI lineage: Eukaryota > Viridiplantae > Streptophyta > Magnoliopsida > Caryophyllales > Cactaceae > Carnegiea > Carnegiea gigantea. The sequence continues at coordinate 621,917 of JAKOGI010000309.1, read as the reverse complement.
TTGCTGTAATAAATCAGTATCCCTTTGAGATACAGTTATGGGTAGCAATTGCCCACTAGAGACCATAGACAGGGCAGCAACAGCCATATTTTCCTTGCCTTTTCTCTAAACTATCTCATAATTTAACCCCGTCAATTTAGGAAGCCATTTTGTTTGGAAGGGCATAACTATTTTTTGCTCCAAAATGTATTTTAAACGAAACAATAAGTTCTAATTAGGAGATGCTTTCCAGCAAGGTATGCTCTCCATTTTTCGACAGCAGAAACCACATCAAGAAGTTTCTTTTCATGGGCTGAAAGGGTTTGATTCCTAGGAGATAGAGGCTTACTAATATAAGCAATGGGATGCCCCTCTTTCATCAAAACAGCTCCAATTCCAAACCCAGATGCATCATCTCTGTCTAAATTCTTTGGAGAAATCTGGTAGGGTTAACATTGCTGGAGCATAGCACATTGCATCTGAATTCTAATGAAAGTCATTCTTTTTCAACAACTTAGTTAAAGGCTAGCTAATCATACCATAGCCCTTGACAATTTTTCTGTAATAAGCAATTAAACCAAGGAATCCTCTCTGGCTGGAGTTGGCCAATCAGCTATAGATTCAATCTTCTTAGGGTCGGTAGATACCCCTTTTGATGAAATAATATGCCCTAGGTATTCCACCTTAGGAACCTCAAAGAAGCACTTGCTCCTTTTAGTATATAGTGTGTTTCCTTAATAGTTCAACGGTCAAAGTCATGTGTACATGCTCACAAACAGATTTGCTATAAGTTATATCCTCAAAGGAGACTAAGATGAACTTCCTCAAGTAAAGTCTGAAAATAGAGTTCATGAGCTTTGAAATGTATATGGAGCATTTGTGAGGCCAAATGGCATGACAAAGAATCCATAATGGCCTTTGTGAGTGAAGGGCGTCTTTTGTCTGTCATTAGGACACATCTTTATGTGCTAATAGACTTGGCAAATATTACAGAGACCAAAATCTTAATCGAACGGCCCGGACTGATGCCTGACTGGACACACGAAACAGACTCATTTAAATGTGGACCTGAACTCAAGTCGAACCCACCCAACCTGAAATTTCCTATGGAGTTACTTCTTTTTGCGGGGCAAAGCTTATTAGATCAAACATTAATTGATCCGGATCAGATTGAGCCAAAAATCACCTGACCTCACCTGAACATAGCTGAATGGTCGGAAACATGACCGCGCCCAAACTTAACCCGACCCATACCTAGAACCGTACAATCCGTTTACCAGTTTTATGTGCCAGTAGCCTGATTTGAGGTCAATTTTAGAGAATATAGTACCTCGTCATAGTTCATCTAGCAACTCTTCAATCACAGGAATAGGAAACTTATCCTTTATGGTATGCTTGTTAATCTCCATGTAGTCCATACATAGTCTCCAACTACCATCCTTCTTTTGACCAAAACAATAGGAGAAGAGAGTATTGTAGCTAGGTTTTACCACTCTTGCTTCCAACATCTTTGAACAATTTGTTCAATGGCATCATTCCGTAAAGCAGGGTATCTATAAGGTATTGACAAGAGATGTTCCTTCCTTAAGTACAATCCTGTGATTATGTTCTCAGTGAGGAGGAATTGATTTGGGCTTCTCAAAAATATCAGTATAATTGGTAATGACATCTTTTTAGGATATATATCAACAGTTGCATCCATTTGGCACAAGCTATGCTGAACTGGATTGGCATACAGTTGTGCTCCTTCTGGTGGACAAAGTTTAGACTGGAACTGTTTCCCTGACATCCAATAAATAGCCCCCTGAGTACAGCACATGTTTCTTGCCTATGTGCTTGAATTCCATTTTCAAACTGTTTAAATCCCATAAGATTGGCCCTAAAGAGGACAACCACTGAATTCCCAGAATCATCTTCACAACCCCGTAAAGGAATAAGCATGACTTCTGTGCTAAAAGTAGCACCCTGCAGGCTGTAGCTGCTACTTGAAGTTTTTGCACATTGAATTACTCAACAGCTAACTGCCATTCGCTACAACACAAACTTCAGGAGGACAGGTGTTCATGATATGACATGCTAACTTCTTGGCAGTGGCTAAATACAAAAGATTTGTGGGTGCTTCCTGAATCAATTAAGGAGTGCTTCCGCCCTCATTGTATGATATGTATTGATTCCAGTGAGGGCATTCTGAGATACAGTTAGTCCTTCATTCACTTCCTTTTCACTCCTTACCTCCTCAAACTCCTCATTTTCCTCCCCACCTTCGCAAACCTTCTCTACACCATCATCCCCAAGCTCATGCAAGGAATACAGCTTAGCTTTTCACTTGTGCCCTGGAGTGAACCTTTCATCACAGCAATAGGTCCTTGGCCTTCTTTCCTCTATTTCCTTGGCACTCGAAGGTCGACCATTAGGTCTAGTGACTACCTTAGCGTTTCGTTTCCTATTTCCAGGAACAGGTGTAGATAGGAGATGTGGTTTAGGAAGATTAGGGGAGGTGTTCCCTGACAGCATAGGTGATGATGAACTGATATGCTCTAAAATAGGCTTGTTGGGATTTTTGTTTTCTTTCCAAGAAGAAAGAGTTGCTTCTTACAATTTGGCGAGGCAATATGCATCACGTAAGCCTTGGGATTTAAACGTTCGGATTGTATTTGGTATCTCAGTTTGCAACCCACCCGAAGAACAGCTGATGGCATATTGGCATGTGATAATGTTAACTCAAATCGGACTAGCAAGGCATCAAACCTAGTGTGATAAGCCTCCATTGAGCGAGTTTACTTCATGCTCATCCAGCCATGCATGAGGTGATCACATGGGGATTGGCTAAATCTAGCTAAAACAACTTCCTTCTTAGTTTAAGAAAGCCCTCCTGAGGCGCGCCTAGGTGTGAGGCTACCAGGTCAGCGCCTCGGAGAGAATGAGGTGCGCTTCAAGGACGCAAGGCTATATCTTCTTCCTTTTTCTTCTTTTTGTTAGCCTTGCCGTTACCTTTTTTCTTCTTGTCCTTTCTTGGGAGCTAAAAGATGAGCTATGCTTGTACGGTAAGTGTGTGCATTGAAGAACTTCGATGATAAGATAACATATTTTAAGGTTATATGCAGTGTTAGTAGTTTTAGTGATGTCTATTCACTTTTTTAATGCATTTATCTAACTTGTTTTTGCAAAATATGTTTTGTGAAATGTGAAAGAGTTTTGCCTCGCACCTTGAGCCTTGTGCTTTGGGACCCTATGAGGTGTTCCTTATAACCCTCCCCTCCAAAAGAAGGCCGGTTCCAGTCTCCTAGCCTTCATGAATGATTGGTGCCATAAAGGAGCCGTATCCTCTAAATGAGTTGAAGCTAGTGTCACCTTAATTAGGCCAGCAGTCCTATCACCATCAAAGAAGTGCTCGCACCTATAGACCAGCACAAAACATCTCTCCACCCAAATCTTGGAAAATCAATTTTAGACATGCAAGAGAATTGAGGATTTATGAGGTGATGATTACCTCCTACAGAGCTAGGTCGTCATTCAGGATTCTCGAGTGTAGTCACTTCATGACTAAGCTGGATCAATTGTGCGCTTACACCAGTGACCAATTGGTTGATATGTGTTTGGCTCCTGTGCTAATCAGAATTTAGGAGATCTTGCTGGGCTTTGAAGGCTTCATTTTGAAGTACCAAGAAATCAGGCACTGAATCTTGCAAAGCTCTAACCATATCCTCCATTTTCCTAGCATCAGTGTTGTGAGTGTCCACCATGGTCGTGGGAAATATGCTCTGATACCAAAATCTTACTAACTCAGGGATAAATACGAGAGATAGTCAATCAATAACTAGAGTTCTTAATCAGGAATGGAAAAGGACTGTGCTTGATCAAATGAGAGTGTTTCAAGAACAAATTATGTAGAGGGAGAAAATAGTGTCAGAAAAGAGAAGATACAATTGATTCTCGATGCCATTTCTTACAACCAGACTTTTCTAATTATCACTCACTCTCAATGATTACTTCAGCACGGGAAACAGTTCGCAACTGAATTCTGTTAGCTTGCCAGGCCAGTAGCAAAGTTTCCCTAATTCCCTCCTAACTTCCGGCACGTGCTCAACATGTATCCCAAAACTTGATATCAAAAAGACCGCCGGGGGGGGGGGGGGGGGGGACCAACAAGCCCATTCTTTTCTCTTTCTCCTAAACCTGTTTCGCGTTTCCTGGTTGAGGGTATATTTTGGAGACCGGAGCAGGAACCAGTTGGACTGGTTCCTTCTTTTTAAGAACCGGGGCTGGAACTGTTTGATTGGTTTCTCTTCTTTTTACTTGCTTGCTTTGTTGCATGCACTGTAGTTGTTGAGAGCTATGTCACCCGGACTTGGAGACGGACGTTGGACATGGATTGACAATCCACCTAGACATATTTTGAAATCTTTCAAGTTGTACCCTATATGAAGTACAAAATGTTCATGCCCTTGCCAAAATGCCGACTGTTGGACACAGGACAGAGAACATTGTTTGATGTGTATCATACTGTTGTTAATCTGAGATACCATGACTTACTGAATGACGGTTGTCACATAGCTTATAAGTCACGACATTTGGTGAGACTGACATCACTTGGTTGCATGCTTCCTATGTTACTTCGAATTTTCATTTTGCCCCAAGTTCTTGTGTTGGACACTTGACACTTGGACATGGATGTGGATGCTCAACCCTTCATTTTGAGCAGAAAATGTACAAAATATCTCATACGATTGTCCAGTCCAACACAGCCAGTGTTTCAGACACTCGATCCTATAACATGGATTGGTCGAGTCCGAGTAACATGGCATACTTTTATTGACATTTTAAAAGTTAGTGTTTTTTTTTGAGTAACAGAGGATACTTTTATTGACGTTTTAGAAGTTAATATTTTTTTGTTTTTAAATTGGAAAAAAAAAGAAAAGAGTATGCTTACAACCTTCTAAAGGGTGAATACAAGGCTTTAAGTATTGGACTAGAGGTTTTCATGTCGGGGATTTTGAATCTTACTATGTGGTTATCTTCAGGTCAATGCCAGAATCACATCAAGACCATCTCAGGCTCCCCTGTCCCAGAAAGATCATGGGAAAAAAGCAAAGAAATGCTTGCAGGTGACACATTTTTATCGTTTGTAATGCTGTCAAAGATTTCCCAATCTGATGTAATGAATCTCATATTTGAAACTCATTCAGGCCCTACATCACCAAAAAGATCATGAGAGAGAGGCCAAGGAATGTGTGCAGGTGATGTATATTCTCATATCTAATTGTGTTAATTTGAACCAACAAAATTTAATCTTGTTGGATTTCCTAATCTGATTATTGTAATTGGTGACACTTTGAAACTCACTCAGGCTTTGCAACTCCTGAAAGGTCATGAAAAACAATCTAATCAGTGCACACAGGTAATGGTTCTTCTCATGTGTAATTGCACTAAATATTGCATCTCTGATAAAACATGTGTCATCTTTTGTATTACGTAAAAACTCAGATTTCAACAATTAGTCCATTTCAACTCCAAAACAATCTAATAGGAGATGATGTTCTATTAAACAGTACAGCACACTACAGTTTGTGGGTTAAATGATTACTATATTCTCTTTTCTCTTTTTTTCTTTTCCCGTTGCCAATGTACAACTTATTATCTTCTTGTTGTACCTTCTGTTTTTGGTGAAATGTACTCCTTAACTATCTACACACAATTCATAGGTTGGTTTTATCAAGGGAAAACCAGAGTGGATTGAAAGATTTGTTAGAAGAACATTTTTTGACCATTGCTCTGAACATCCTATTCGCCGGAATGAATTGAACAAGTATTGTATAGACTGTGATGCACCTCTATGCCAATATTGTCTGCCACTATCATCTCATGCTGGCCATAGACTTTTGAAGATATACAGGCATGTTTACAAGGATGTGGTTTTACTTGATGAGATCAAGCAGCATATTGATTGTTCACAGATTCAGGTCCGTTTCTGGTAAAGCTTCTGGGGAAAATGATTCTCAGTTTTGTTGTTTTCTGCTCCCCCCCTCCCCCCTTTTCTGGCTAGCTGTGGGAGCCTTTTGTTTTCCTGAGGTGTTTCTCCCCTCCAAATTGATATAATGGTGCGTAACTCCAGAGCGTCGCTAATAATTAGAAAGCAAGTCCTTCATCATGTAGCTGACTATGGTAGTGCTAAATGGCTATTAAAATCGTGAAACATGAGCATGGGTCTGTCTTTAATTGTTGATGCCGTATTTGTTTTCCCAGTAAACAAATATCCTTGCCTCCTGGGAAGATCTTACCTCTTTTCAAGGTACATGCTACTAATTGGGGGAAAACAACACCCTCCACCCTCCCCCTCCTTTTTTTTTTTTTGGGGGGGGGGGGGGTAATGAAACATTCCATTTGAAACTTGTGCTTTCTCTATTTGTCACTATTTTCTTGTAGTTTTCCTGGATTCGTCATTTGCTTTATACATGTATATATTTTTGGAGATGGAGAAAACACCTCGAATACTCACCATTTGAAGGTCCTCACCCATTATTTGAAGGTTTGGGTTAAAACTCCACCCACCGACCCCAATCCCCCCCCCCCATCCTTCTAGGCCCATGTTGGATACCTGTCCCCCCCCCCCCCCAAAAAAGGGGGAAATTATATATATTTTGAGGTTGGCTTTATTTGCCCTTTCTGTGGGTCTTTCAAGAAGTCTTTTGTAACTGTTCATACGAGGGTAAAGTTGCAGGCATCTTGACCTTCCATCGGCCGTCCTGCAGCAAGTTGGTGTTAATGCTCTATATTCATCTGTTGAGGTTTCCAGTTTATTGATTTAATATGATAATTCGTTTGTAACTACCAGAAGGAATGGGAAGGAGTGATGAGAGATGGGTTATGCTTTGGATGTATTAAACGATGCCGACAAGCAGTTGCTTCTTTGATATTTAGGTTGTGATCCATTGGAAATCCTTGGGTCAGCACTTTCTGAGACAAAGGGTGTGTTGAGCACTGTGCCCAAAAGGCTTGGTGCTAGCCAACGCTGTCAACTCCCCATATGGCTGTGCCTAGGCCGTACAGTAAATAAAAATGAAAGAGGAGGGGGGGGAGGAGAAAAAAGAAGGTTTTAGAGGTAATGCAGACTACTTTAAGGACCCTGACCATCCTCATGTCACTTGGGAAAGATGAATGAGCATAGAACTTGTAGAGTTTATTTGTTAATTGTCATCTAGCTTACAGGCTTCTCTCCAACTGTCTCCAGCCATACAGGTGCAACAAGCAGATGGTTGTAGCTTTGACTCCTCTGCCGCACACAGGATCAAAAACAAATGAGGAGGGAACTTGTCACTCATGCAAAAGAAAGTTGATTGAATTTGACAGCTACAGCTACTGCTCCATGTCTTGCAAGGTAATACATTCAGTTTTTGGGCCAGCCTAAGACTTTTGAATTTACAAGCACATGTCGACTGAAGGTGTGACATTGTGCATTCCACGTTCTTCACTCATATTTTTGGCAAATAGATTTTTGTTTGAGTGGTTTCTCATTAAATCAGTTACAGCTAGGTACATCTAGACTTGCCTGATCCCACTTGGGTAAAATGCATTTTGGGGTTTTATTTATTTATTTATTTCGTTGTTGTCATGGGTTAGCAGTGGTAACCCATCAGTAATTCCATCAGCTATTTTCTTGCACCTATATTCTAGACCCCGGCCTGTACATCCAGCGATGTGGCGTTGGAGCAGGGAAGCTAGTTTTTCTTTTAGGAAGGGGACCATAGAAATAGGAGGTGAGTTTTAGAAAATAAAAAATTGCCATATCCGGTAATATGGGTCTACAGACATGGGACTACCATATAACTTGGACAATTTTCTTTCTTTTTAACTTTCCTTCAATTTGTTTTCCTTTTTTTTGGGTAAAAAGGGGGGGGGGGGGTCTTATCTAGATATGATGCATCTCTTACTGGGAAGACTCTAGTGGGGGTAGGCAATCGAGAGAGACAGGGGTTGGTAAAAGGGAAGGGTGAACTCTCTTGTGCCACTCATGGAATTTGAGCTCCATGGGCAAATACCACCAGGCTGCTCCACTGTGGAAAGTCCGTCAACATTGCACATGAAGATGACATCTGTAAGTTGCACACACAGCCCATCAAAACCTGGTGGTGTTGTGACATTCCATTTGGTATTTTGGTGTGAACCTGACTTGCTTAACCTGACTGTCTGTTTAGACCTGGGGAAACTGAGCTTTACTATCCCAGCTGGTAAACAAGTTATACTTGACTAAGACCTAAAATATTTGCTGTATTTTGATGTGATCCAAACAAATTGGTTCAAAACGGCTCATCGCCATCTGAATATATGCCTCCAGTTTCCAGTCTTTCTAAATTAGCTTGAGCTGAATTGCTTTTCGCTTCCCTTCCAAGTTTAGTCTAGACTAGTTATGGTGCCATTATCACTGTTCTTTTGACACAACTGTTCGTACCTGATAGCTCTTTTGTTTCAGTAATAGCACCTAAGTACCTAACTTGCATCATATTGACAATGCATGCTTCTCCCTGTATACTAGAAGCTTCAGGTTACTACGTTATGGTATCTCCTATTTATAATGCAGTTGCCCCAATGATATGCTCAGTTATCATTTCTCTACTCTTTTGTATCCTCCAAATTAAGGCATGTGATATACGTGATTACTTGATCTTGTCTCTACTAGAAGCTTCAGGTTATTACGTCATGATATTTCCTGTTTAATGTGGTTGCCCCAATGATATACTCTTTTTCCATCCTCCATACTGAGGCATGTGTTATACAGTGGCGAAGCCAGGAATTTGGGGGAGAGGTGTCAGAGATAAAATGGTAATTATGGTTGAGTGATATCATTGCCGCTTTCTTCGTTCAATAGTGAGTTTTCGAATTTAGAATTTGAAGAGAATGATGATTATTGAGTTATTCTTTTAAATATTTATGTATTGTGAGTTAGAATTTAAATTAACTTACAAATTAAACAACTTTAGAATTAAAATTGACAAATTAAACTCATAAATTAAAACTGAAAAGTTAAATTAACCTCAAGTTAAAGGATTGATCAACGAGTTGAATTACTAAGGTTAATACAGTGCTATCTTTTTGAAATATTTATATATTTTGACCCATAATTAAAATTAAACCCACAAATTAAACAAGTTTAGAATTGAAATTTGAAAATTAAACTCATAAATAAACTTAAAATAATTAATTTACAAATTAAGGATAGAATAATAAATTGAAGTCAATTAAAATACTAAACTATAATTAATAGTCTTTGAACTTTAAATTGGAGATATGCTATTGACCCAAAAAAATAAAGAAAACAAGAAGGTTCGGACCCAAAAAAACAAATAAAAAGTTTAACAAACAGGCCTAGCAAGATTCGAACCAATGATGTCGTCAAATATAGCCACATCAAATGCGCTTCTACCATTGGGCTGAATACGTCCCCAGTGAGCATGTTTGCGACAATAATTATTTATAATATATTTTTTCTCAGCATACTAATTTTTTTCCCCCTAGCGGGGGAGGGGTGTCAGCTGACACCACTGACATCACGCTCCCTCCGCCACTAGTGATATACATGATCACTCGATTGTGTTTCAGGTGGAGGCATTCACAAAGAAGGATAATGATTATGTTCCCCCATTCCTTGCACTTGTGGACCCAGCACAAAAGGCAGGAGAGACCAAAACGGGCGTTCAGGTTCAGGCGGAGGCATCCACAGAGAAGAATGATGATTTCGTTCCTCCAGTCCCGGCACTTGAGCAATCAGGGCAGAAGGCAAAAGAAGAAACTATAACAAGCTTTCGAACCCGAAAGAGAAAGGGAACTCCTCATAGAGCACCTTTTTTCTAGATTACTAGAGAAATTGTCTGGTTAGGTTGCTGTTGACTCTGGTTTCTTGCAGACTTCTGAACACCCCCCCCCCCCCAAAAAAAAAAAAATCCCCTCATTTGATCTGGACTCGTGTTCGTGTTGTGGGCGAATAAGCTCTGTTGGCTGTGAAACTTCAGTATGCCATGGATTATATATGACTCCTTGTTTGATCATATGGTTTCGTTGGAATAAATGACATACTTACCTTCTGGTTCGATTGAGGGCAGAGAAGGGAAAAGGGAGGAGAGGGAAAAGAAAGGTTACTTCACTTTTCTTTTCTGACATATCTATCGAGGTGAAAGTTAAGTCACATAATTTTCGTCCCTCTCATTTCTCCCTGCATGCATAATATTTTAGACATGCTGTTAATCTCGTGGTGGTTTGAAACTAAGGATTCAAAATGCAGTTTCGATCGCAGTTCAGTTTTAGTAGCAGTATGGCAAAATCGCTTTAATACGGCAATCATGTTTCATATCGTGGCTATCGTGACATGAAAACACGGTTCTCCCAACTCCAAAGCCTTTCCAACATGGCCATTTCATCGTTGTTCAACCACATTTTGAATCCATGTTTGAAACATCGGTGACAATGATGAACTGTTGTTTATGAGGAATAGGGATGGCTATGGGGCTGTTGGGGCGGGCTAAGCACTTGAGCGTGATCCACACCTATATCCATTTTTAAAAGTCATATTCATACTCATAGCTATACTCATCGAGTTTGAACTAGCATCTAGTCATACCTGTAGTGTTTTGCGAATTTGCGAGTTTTGTTTTGATACACATAAAAAATGAAAAATTATCACTCATATGCAACCCATATTCAAGTATGATGTGCGTTTAAACCAATGAAAGATTGCGCATTGTTATACTTTGGAAGCCTACTATTAGAAAAAGTGAATTTAAGCAAATAGGTGAATTAAATTTTGTTAAAAAGGTTAGAGTTAAACTTAATCCCAAAAAAAAGTATGCATCAAAATTTATTCATTTATCATATTGATAAACTAGTATAGTACCAAGTGATAGTGAGGTCTACATCCGTACTCGTACCCATACCCATCTTTTCAATACCCATCTTGTACTTATTTAAAATTCATTTTCACTAGCCATTTGAGTTTTAAGCAGGATGAATTTTACGTATTTTAAATGAGTACGAATTTTATTGTCACCTCTAACAAGGAATAGTTGCAAAAGCTTATACTTAAAAATAATAGTTTTTTTAAAGTACTATTAGTGTATACGTGAAAATTCTATCAATAAATAGCAGTGTATAATATCTATATTTTTTTTAACTTCACTTAATATGTAATCAAGAGGCGTGCTTATTCAAAAAGGGACTATTTTCATACTCATAATCTCACTGCCATTCCCTTTAAAATGCTTGTCTTCAAAAAGGAGAAAGTAAAGTTAAAATCAACAACAAATCAAGAGAATAACCCTTTTCTTTTTATCAGAATTTTACACAATTAAATCAGCTAAGACTGCAAGTTTTGACAAAGAAGCCACTAGTCGATTGGGCAAGTTGTGATCTTTGTCAAAGAACTTGTTTGATTAGACGTGCTAATGGAACTTATAATCCATTAATCCCCATTGGTGGGGAGCCTAATGAAAAGCTTGATTTTGATTAGCAAACAATCTGCTCACCAACAAACTAATCCCTTTGGGTCACCATCAAGGTTACTTGGAAATGTGCAAGCATATGGCATTCCTTCATCACACCAATTAATTAATTCAAGGATAATCTCATCAAAGCCTTCGATGACTAGGACATGTTGATGGTCACAGTTGCTTGTCATATTTTTGGCGCCATTTTAAATCTATCCAAAATGTGTATAGAGTCTAAAAACCAATGCTAAATTGAAAAGAGAAGGGGAAAAAACAATGCTAAAGTTAATTTTGCCTAATTTTCTTCATTTTTAATGAACAATAACTTTTTGCTATCCATTGATAACATAATGAACGGAAAACTGAACTTGAGACTTATTAACTAAGACCTATAGATTGATTATGATAGGATAATAAAAAACTTAAGTATACTAGATCTATCATAATATAACATGAAAAAGAAGAGACTGCAAAAATTATAACACACTTAAATTGAAAAATTAAAATGCTAATTTATTGTTTTCTCTAGTGGTTTTATATTTTTTTCCTTTTACGGAAAGTGAGCATTTCTTATCTTCTAAGTCTATCATTAAACCTACTGTGACGGTTTAAATGACTCCAGTGAAGGGACCAAATATATCAACGTACTTAAAGTCCATCAGTCTCTCTACAATCTTCTATCTATAAAAAAATCCTCATCATCTAAATTCAAAATCAAACAATCATATTTAAAAGATTAGACAATAACTATTAAACTAAATTCTCATCACCAATTACAATACATTTTAATTTTCTAAATTCTTTGAATCCACTTTCTATTTTTACAATTTCTTCCAGTTAAGTTCGCAACATCATCCAACTTTATAAACTTGCGTATATAATACATAGTGAGAATGTCACCCTTCTTGTTGTCTTATTTTATGTTTTTTTGGGCTTTGGAAGACGGACTTGCTACGTTAGCGTTTTTGGTTGCCTTTTAAGTCAAATGTGCTTAGATCTTAAAGCTGTGCCTACCCCAAGTTTCTCAGATGGAAAAAACAGAGAGGCTGGAACAGTGAAAGAAAGGGGGCAAGAGAGAGAGAGGGGGAGGGAGAATGGAGGTGCAGACGAGTGTAGTTGGTTTGTGTGCCCTGTTTCTTTCTCTGTCTGCCATTTCTCTCACAAGCAGTGCCAGAGCTCTGCCCCTTTTCGATTATAATCGGTTGGTTTTCAGTCCAAGCTTTAGCAAAATCTATGATACTTCTCAGTATGGTAAATTTCAACTCTTCAATGGGTTGGCTCAGACTCCTCAAATGGGGTACTCTCTCTCTCTTTCTCTTCAAATTTTCTCTATTTTCTTGTCACTCATCGGATATCGTGGGTGACCATATGTTGGATTGTTGTAATTATGCTGAAAATTGTAATTTTGGAGTAATAATTAATGAGTGAAATTGTGGGTTTTATTTGCTTTGATTTTTTTTCCCTGAGCCCTAATCATGGCATGTTTATCATGACTCTGATGGGTATCAGGCTTTTGATGTGGTTCTGGTCATTTTAAAAATGGGTTGACTTGGAATTCTGCTTGCTTGCCTGTGTGATTAGTGCCTTGATTTGGATATGTGGATCATGAATTCGTTTGGGATTTATTATCATAATGTAATGTAATGTAATTTTGCAGATGGAATAGTTGGAATTTCTTTGCCTGTAATATCAATGAGACAGTCATCAAGGAAACAGGTACTGTCTCGTCTCACACTATGGTATTAATATACTTATAGTCTTGGTAGAGAAAAAATCTTAGTTATGAAGCCAATGCATCATGTTTTTGATGAAGTTCTTTAATTTCCAATAATGGTTGGTTTGGATGCTGGACCTGCATAAAAGCTTGTACTTTCTGGTTGGTTAATGATTTCTTCTGCTTTGCTTTATGGGTATATGGGGGATTCTTTCTATGCACAGAAACCATGTTAAGGATAAGGACTGATGAGGACTCAGGACTAGTCAGGAGGAGGCAAATTAACTTAATGTCCCCTTGTAAATTTGTGATTATGGAATTCCTCGTGTAGTTGGATGTTAGGATGGTCTTGTGGTCAATTTTTCAATGATTGTGCAATGAAGTATTTTTTTTCTTGAGCATTTGATTTCATTATATGATCGTCTTTGATGTCATGAAGAGTTGCTCTAAAATAGGATGTATGTTAGTGGTACAATTGGAGATATCACTGTATCAAAGATGGGAAGGGGTAACATTATATTATGGATTATTTGTCCCACGATTCTGCATCTTTAGAAATGGCTACGAAGGACAGGGTCGCTAGGTCAGAAAAGCGAGAAAATCAAATTCTCCGTGATTGATTTCAAAATGTGGCTTGAACTGTTTTGTACTAAAACAGCGGCCTATGGTTCTCATCTATGACAAGGTATAGAAGGTTAGATGTACCCAGGCTTACCCCTGATGCTCAGTTACAATGTGGTCCTGAAGAATGCTTGCATGGTTGGTGTGGGTGGATAGTTTTTTTGTTCCTTTGGAGTACTTTATCCTTGTTTGTTCTGCACGTCTCGCAACTTTGTCTTTCTTTACTTAGTGATGCATTCTTTTCCCCCCATCATCTCATGTGCTAACTTTTGTCTTCTTTTTAGGTTTCCAACTATTAGTAATCTGGTTCAACAGGATCCAAACTTGGTTTGTTTATTGTTGTTGTAGTTTGGATTATTAATCCAACTATTAGCCTGTTTCGATTTGGGGAAGATGTGGATTTGCTTTAGCACCAGCTATCAGCCTATCAGCCCAAGTTGGCTGTGTTTTTATCTATTTGACGATGTGGCAGGTGGGATGCCGTATGTTCTGAAGTTGTCTTGAGTCTTTTGACTAAATGATTTGTTCTCTCTTTATTTACTGTGTGTAGCCCCTGTTTTTTTGGGCCTCTTTCTAGCATACATAGTGAGGCTGTGTTATGCATGCTGACATTAATTTTGGCTGTTTGATGTTGGCAGCTGAGGCACTCAATTCGACAGGGTTGGCTCATTTAGGTTATACCTATGTAAATATTGGTGAGAATTATCTGCTTTTTTCACCTTGTACGGTTTCTGTGGAAAAGATATGTAATGAAAACACGTTCTCTGCTTGAGTTTCAAGCCTCTCCCTCACCCTCTCTCTCTCTCTCTCTCTCTCTCTCTCTCTCTCACACACACACACACACACACACACACACACACACACACACTACTTATATGATTCTTTCATTGCAGATGATTGCTGGTCCCAAGCAACAAGAGATGCAAAAGTCAGCACTCAGCAGGGCTCCAATTTTCTGTCGTTTTATGTTGACTTGGATTTCCTGTGCAATTTCATATGTTTCTGTGTCTGAATGGCAATTCAATTGTCTAATACATCTTGTATGCCATATTTTTCAATGATGTTTCTGATGACATCTCTCTATTGATGCAGGATCAGTTAGTACCTGATCCGAAGACATTTCCCTCAGGAATCAAAGCTCTTGCAGACTATGTGCATGCTAACGGCCTCAAGCTTGGTATCTATTCTGATGCTGGGTACGTGGAGTATCCCAACTGCAAGATTTTGCTGAAATCTAAAACATTGTAACGTGTAATGTTCTTTTCCATAAATCATAGTTCCATCTGACTGATTAGAAAATATTTTCACAGAGCCTTTACATGTCAAGTTCGCCCTGGGTCATTGTTCCATGAGAAAGATGATGCTCAGCTATTTTCTTCTTGGGTCAGTATTATGCCATAATAGAGTTTTACCTAGCTTTCTTTTAATTTACTCGTACATACATATCATATGCCGTGCAGTCTCTGAGATTCTCGTTACTCTGTTCTAGGGACTTGGAATAATATGACGTACATGCCGTGCAGTCTCTGAGATTCTCGTTACTCTGTTCTAGGGACTTGGAATAATATGACGTACATGGTGCAAAAAGTGAATTGAATGGCGCTTCACCTGAATATATAAGAATGATGAGAGGATTAAAAGGGTTAAGAGAAAATAAATGTAGTACAGCCAGCTGAAAATGCAGGCTAAGATAGTAGCCTAATAGCAAACCACATACCATAAGCCAAAACATGACTATTATGCATAATTTTTAATCCTAAACTCACTTAGTTGAACCTTTGCTCACCTATCGAAGTCAGGTGCTTTAGTATGGGCAGGGGTTGCCAGGAAGCTTGTGTTTTCAGAGGTTAGTTTGTGATAGCGTCGCTTGGTTAGGCAAAAGCTTGATCTGCTATGTTGCTATTCATAAGTAGAGGTCAAACAACATCCACCTTCTATGCTTGTTTACCTCGAACTGTCAACCATACTGCTTGACTTCATCAGCTTATAAGTCTATAAGCTGCTGTCAAACTCGTACCTATGGTCGTTTGGTGAACAAGTCAGAAGGGTAAGCAATGCCTGAGCTATACTGGTGAGTCATGATCTAGGACTTACATGTGAACTCATTACCAAGGACATATCTCATGAATGTCCACCATTTCATTTAGGTTTCAAAACACTTAACAAATGAGATACCAAGGGCAATTTATGATCATGTGAACTGTAGCAGCCATATAGGTCTTATTTTCTGAGCTATGGAAAGTGCCGTTAGAACTCCCCTCCCTCCCCCCCCCCCCCCCCCCCCCCCCCAAAAAAAAGAAAAAGAAAAAAGGCTCTAAGTTTGTGTTTCTAATGTTCAAGCGATATTGACGTGTTGAATACATCAATATTGTACTTACTTGGAGGAGACACCTGAAGCTAACATACATTAAAAAGGGATAACTCTATGAGATATGAGCTTTTGGTTATCTGGATAGTCATTCTACGCATGCTTTGTCTGTAATACCATTTGTGGATAACTTTTTGAAAGACTTGTAATTTGGATTGGCTCCCTTGGCCCAAAATGATGATGTTATGATTTAACACTTGCAAGAGTGCTCTGTGGCTTTACTTCGTCATAAATTGCTAACAATGTTTCAACTGGTGATATTTCTATAACCATACAGGGATTTCTTGGAATGAACATCCTCACTGGTGATATATTTGTTAGGTACTCTTACTTGGTACATCTTTCTATTTCTGTGCTTGTACAGGGTGTGGATTATTTGAAGTATGACAACTGCTATGATCTGGGCATCCCACCGAAAAAGAGGTATGTAGTAATTCCAGTGGGCTCTGAACTTCTTTATACATCGAGAACACCTTAAATTAATACATTGAATTTGCAATTTCCAGATACCCTCCCATGCGTGATGCACTAAATGCAACTGCATGTCCAATTTTCTATTCACTTTGCGAATGGTATGCAGATGTTATTTTCAACAAATAAATCACCGTATGGTGAAATTTAAGGGTTATCGAAGCCATAGGTTCCTAGGTATACTCCCTGAGTTCTCATTTTGGTTTTGCACAGGGGAGTCGATGACCCTGCTACATGGGCAGGCGAAGTTGGGAATAGTTGGAGAACAACAGATGACATAAACGATTCATGGGCAAGGTAGCTTCAGAACTGCATCATATCTCATGATTCACATTGGATCTGATTGATGTTTTGGCATGCAATTCTCTTCTTGTTAATACACAGTTAACAATCTTGTTAGCAGAACATATATTTACCTGATGCATGACTGCCTCGTTAATGTTATTTTGTCTTTCTAGATGTTGGACATTATCAAATTAGCAGGATTATCAGTTTTATTTCTGGTTTCTTCATTCTATCCAGCTATTATAACTGCTTCTTTTATTTTTTAATTTTTAACTAGAAACAGCAGAAGCACGAAAGCATGGATAGCTGAGCCCTTGAATTCATGTCATTTGCATTGAAAATTTGAAACTTAACTCCTCATATATTATATCTCGTAATAGTCTGATGCTATGTATGTTTGTTCTTGGATCTTTTCAAGCAAATGTCTTTAGAATAACTTAAAGTCAATTTAGATTTTTAGCTTCCGTCATCTTGACAAGCCTTTTATATTCTCTATGCAAAGCATGACCACTATTGCTGATCTGAACGACAAGTGGGCAGCTTATGCAGGCCCCGGTGGATGGAATGGTAAGGCTTTTTTTTTTTTTTTTTTTTTTTGGGGGGGTTGTGGGTGGGGATAAGGAAAAAGTACTATGTTCATTAATAGCTACCAAAAGATTGGATGCCCAGCTAGCATCCTACAATATACTATATACGACCAAAATACAGACTATCCACACAATCAGCCACATCAAAAGAGGAAGAGCAACTCTTCTTGTCATCCCCAGAAAAGGAGAGTCTTAATGAAATCGTCCTTTAAGCACTCAAGAGGAGTTTCAACACCTCGAACTCTCTTCTATTTCTTTCTCATGTGGTTTAAGACTTCAAGTATGAAAGCCTCAATTAACTGACCTTTACATTGGAATTCTGACCAGATCCAGATATGTTGGAAGTTGGCAATGGAGGGATGAGTTACCATGAGTACCGTGCACATTTTAGCATATGGGCTTTGATGAAGGTGATTTCTGATTTATTTTAATTAATTTTACTGCTACATTCTTCACTATGTTTTTGAGTGTTAATCACATGGCTTCTCTCACCTTATTAATTGACCAGTAATTTTGGGTTAATAATCCGTTTTCCTTTATTAGTACTATAAGACAAAAAATTTGTGTGAGGTTCTGTTTGATTTTCTACTCTTGGCTTTGTAATAACTCATATCACGTGTGAATTCTTTTTATCGAATTTTCATGTCTGGTTATGTACTCTCATGTTCCTGCATTCTAATCCTTTGTCCTGATTCAACAATGCTGTCAGAAACATTCCTGGTGAAGTGTTCTTCCATGGATTTTCATGTATCCTGTTTCTGATGTTTATTCCTCCACTGTTCATGTGCAGGCTCCTCTGTTGATAGGTTGTGACGTTAGAAATATGACTGCAGAAACATTGGAAATTTTAAGCAACAAGGAAATAATTGCTGTGAACCAAGGTGCTGTTCTTCACCTCTTGTTGTGTTTTTTTTGCTATTTGTGTTCTAAATATATTCCCCCAGTTCTTTTTCCAGGGTAACATAAATGTACCAATATGCAATGACAAAGTGAAGCATACTTTATCCTTGCTACTCACAGAATTGTACTTCACGTTCATGTCAGCTTATGTTATTTTTTCATTCATTTCCTGTGCAATATGAATGATGGAATTTTGCTCTGTGTAGACTCTCTTGGTGTCCAGGGAAGGAAAGTACATTTATCAGGAACTGATGGTTGTCAGCAGGTATTACTTTCTCTGCTGTATACACGGACCATGTTTTCCCTTTTGTAGCTTCTGGGTTCAGAACTGTTTACATAGTTTCCAACTTTCAAATTCCTCAGAATTGTTCCATTATTTGCGGGATGTCAATTTCTATTGGCCCAAAATTGGTCTTGTCCCATTAGTAGATTGTATTCTAGTCTCTCTCTTCTTGAGCATGGAACTGTTATGGACTCATGATTGGAGTTCTTATCACTACTCCTTTACAAGTGGGTTGCCGTTACCCTCTTGCAAGGTTTAAGCGTGAACATGATAACCAGAAGAATCTAGGGAGGGACTTGATGAGCAGTTTCTTGTGCGGCATAAAAGTTCTGTTCAGCTTAAACTAGACCTGTGGGTGAGGCAAGACAACCAATACATAAGCCCTTCTTATAAAGGTTTAGTAGTCTACTGGGTTTATGGATTGTATCCTTCATATATTTCATTGTGGCATCGTACAATTGTGAAGCATCAAAAATCCCCCATTTGAGGAAATGACTTAGTGAAGTGTCTTTTGCTTCTTTTTGTAAACTTGTTCATAGTCAATGCCTTAAGGCAGGATTCTACTTGAAACAATCTCTCCTCAATTCAATTGGTGGGGGTTGCTCCCATTGGAATCCTAAATACTGCTTAAGGTGGGGGCTCTAGGACTTGCATAATGGTTGTTGTGGACAAAATTCTCTTGTTTCGGAAAAACTGGTCTCTGAACCATACTGGGCACTGCAATTCTCATTGTGGGTCTTTTTCCCCATTCCAGATTTGGGCAGGTCCTCTGTCTGGGAATCGGTTAGTTGTTGCTTTTTGGAATAGATGCTCAAGTGCAACCATGATTACTGTGGAATGGAATGTGCTGGGTCTTCAGTCTTCAATTAGTGTTTCTGTTAGAGATTTATGGCAGGTACTCATCTCGGAATATAATCTATTCTCTTTCTAGTTTTTATTTTTGTTAAATTCGCTTTCAAGTGTGAAGTTACTGTTGAGGCAATAGTTCCAGCATACACTAATTGTGTAACCAATTGACTTGACGTAATTAACCTGTGCCCAGTTTATTTGATCATTTGACCTGAAACTAGATCCAATTAAGGCAAGCTGAGGTCAAACGAAATTAACTCAACCGAAGCTGAGAGCTGGCAGGAAATTTGCCTGACGCTATCGATTGTATTTTATTGCCAAGTTCATCAGATAACCTGATTGCATACCCAAATAACCATGAGCCTAAAATGGTAGCACTTCCTGAGCTGAATATATTTCATCAACATGTTTTGACGCAGTCTGATATTAATCCGATCTGGATGACCTGT
Organism: Carnegiea gigantea; assembly: GCA_029747015.1. Taxonomy (NCBI): domain Eukaryota; kingdom Viridiplantae; phylum Streptophyta; class Magnoliopsida; order Caryophyllales; family Cactaceae; genus Carnegiea; species Carnegiea gigantea. The sequence goes on along the minus strand of JAKOGI010000309.1, from coordinate 601,940 downwards.
TTTTTGTGGTCTTTCTCTAATTGTATGATTTTTCTGCCTAAAATGAGTAGTTTGTTCATGAAAAAGACAAGTTTGGACTGTTTTTTTCATCTTGGATTGTAGCAAACTAAAGCAAAATGTCTCTTTAAACTTCCTCTGCTTCATTTCTATGGAGTAGAAGTTAGTTTACGGTTTTTAAATCTAGGGTCCAACGGAACCAGTCTTTCTATAATTTTGTAATTTAGGGGTAAGGATGCTATATCAGACCCCTCATAGCCCCCTGCCCGGTGGCGGGATTTTTGGGGTATTGTATTTGGATTTGGACTTGTTTTGACGCCGTCTGACATTAATCCAGCGTCAGTGACCTGTTTTTTGTGGTCTGCCTGTAATCGTATGATTTTTCTGCTTTAACTCATCAGTTTTGTCAAAAATACATTCCATCATGTGTTTGACACGATCTGAGACTAATCCAACCTGAAGGAACTGTTTTTCGTGATCCATCTGCAATCATATGATTTTTTCTGGAGTGATCAGTTTTCTCAAAGATCAGACCATCAAGTGTGCTTCCTCGCATTAAGGCTTTAAAAATATCACGACATTTGAATAAATTCAGTATTCCATTAGAACAAAATTAATGCTGTATTTCATCTGTGACAGCACAAGGAAGTTGCTAAGGCTGCAGTAGCATTGTTCAGCACTCAGGTTGAGGCTCACGATTGTGCAGTGTATATCTTTACGCCAACGAGAGGAGGGCAATCTGTCATGTAGGCTGTTTTACCATGGGTCTTATTCGCAAATGCCAAGCCTGGGTCGCTGCCTGATTTATGATGGATGTATATGAACAACTGTCAGGTTATTTTCAAGTGTTGTATAATGTATATGTGACGTGGTGTGTTACAGACTTGTAAAGTTGTGTCGTCTTGGGTGAGATTGTAAAGTGCACATCGATTGCAATGCAGACTCAGATTTCGGCATTTTATAACCAATATCTGACTCTTCTTGCACCTTATGACTGCATTTTGAAATGATACTTGAAGTATACATGGTCAGTCAATCAGTCAGCATCTCCAGTTGGTAAAGTATGTTGAGATAGAAAGAATACCTGTGATGAAGCTCTTTTGGTGATCTGAATACCGTGGTTCCCTGATTTCAACCATATCTCAATGACAACTCTTTCTGAGTTTGCTCAATAGTCAGAAGGATTGGGATTAGCACTACAATTTTTTTATGAAGTAACTCATGAAGGAAGTAGGTGGTGACTTCGATTCCTCTGCAGATTGCATGATAGCTTGCTCAGTATAGTCTCACAATGACACGTAAAAGCAGTTTATTATGAGGGTTGTGCTGGTAAAAGTGTTCGTATAAAGGGCCTGATATTGGTATTTAATACCTCCCCCACGGCAATAATTAACTTATTACTGGGAATATATGCTTTCTATTTCTATTTCTATTCCTATTATCCTAGTTGTTTACATTCCCATTCACCAAACTTAGGAAATATATTGCCTCATCCCCTGTTCTCATTCCCATTGTTCTATTACTACATACCAAACGTTCCCAAGCAACCAACATGGCTTAACTTGGGAAGATGTGCTTCATTCGAAGCGTCCACTATGCATGATATAGATTCCTTGTCAGCTCTACAAAATAGCAATAGATCATATGCACAAGTAAGTTAGTTTAGCTTTAACCCCTGGATGATATTTGAAGTTCCTCTTAATTAGTAGTTCAACTCTTCAATGTTCTTGACAAACACTCCATGCAAATGACAAATAACATTCGGGAGATTGGATCCCTTTGCTTTAGTCCCGTCCCACCCTTAAAGAACCCAGGTATACCACCAATATGATTCAAAGAAATGTTGTAATTACCACACATTCTTTATCCATCGAGCAAACTGATTAGGCGTACCTATTCCTCTCAACATATCCAACAAGAAATCCCAATCAATTGTACCATAAGCCTTCCTTGTGTCAATCTTCACGATACATCTAGGAGACACATGTTTCCTCCTATAATGTCTAACCAAGTCCAACCCTACGAAATGTTATGTGAAGTTGATCTCCCACTTGCAAAAGCTGCTTGACTTTTCGTCATGATTGATGGAAGTTTTGCACACAACATTTTAGAAATGCACTTATACAGAGAACATTACAATAACATTTTATCACTGTTGTTGTTGTTGTTGTTGTTGTTGAATTATTGATATTATTATTATTATTGTTGTTGTTGTTGTTATTGTTATAGTATTACTATGACTAATATTGTTAATGTTGCTACTATTGTTGTTATCATTGTTGAACACAGCATTATTATTATTGTTATTGTTGTTCCTACTATTAATATTTACTTCTTTAGCTATTAAATTATCGTTTAACAAAATTGGAGTACTCGACATCTAGAAAGTTGGAAGGCATATGAACGATCTGATTGGAATAGAAGCACTATTAGAATAATATTTTTGAATCTTTCATTTCAAATGAATTGTTTTATTAGCTATTTAACTAGTATAATATAACCAAAAAATAAAGTAGAAGATAACCCAACATTTAGGAAAGGATATAGATTAACACTTCTGCTAATTTTTTTTAATGACAAAATGACAACACGATGCAATTACAACGTAAGGAGGATGGAGAATTGAATATGAGACTTGATGTACCCCTGATCTTAATCTTAACCAATAGGCCATTCAATTTCATATACGCACCATAATATAGTAAAACAGTACATTTAATTGAGTTCTCAGCTTAGTTTATGCAATTTTGAGTGCAGTTTTAAGTGATTTATATATTTTCAAACCATAACAGTTCAAAAGGTCAGTACATCATGGTTAGTGTACTTGACAGTTTGTTTTCTTCTAGAATGAAATATTAGATAGAAGACATTTGTTTGTTTAGAGTAGATGCTAATAATTTGAATTGGAGTTTAGACACCAGTAACCCAAACCTTAGAACTAGCTCCTTATACTATAAACATTGGGGTTACTTGTTTTCAATAGTCTATGAATCATTTCAGATTGTATTTTTAAGATAATTTAAACTTCACAATGAATGCATCTACATTAAATCTCATATACGTATATGGATAATATTATTTGAAAAATACAATCTAAATTATTCTTGAACGACTGAAATAAACACCCCAAAAATTTGAAAGGTTAAACGTTACTTTTAAAGTTTGAATTCCTAGTGTCCATCAACCAAATAATTATTGTCACCTCGTCAATTTCACATAAAGTGGTCCCTTTTTATACTCATTTGGATAAATCCTACCGCAATCAGGCAATTGAAGAGGATAAAATTTACCAATTTTGATGGTTAAAAAACCCTAATTCAAGAAATTTTGACCAAATTTTTTCTGATCAAGTCCATCTTTGATATATTTGGCAATCCATTTCCAGTCCCATCAACCACACATACATGCTCGAGAACGTCTGGGCACACAAATTTCATAGAGAATGACAATGGAGAAAGAGGGCTCTCTCGGCCGCACCAGGGCAGGGATGCTGGAAGCTTAATATCTCTTAAGAGTTCTGGCTGGTTGACAGCACAATTTCAGAATGGCTTCGACAGAAGCCTGTACAATGGCTTGAATAAGAGCAAGGGACGACATTCACCCCCTACATATCCCTCGCCTTCGTTAAAGAACTACACCAAGAATTAAGCTCAGCTATTCTTCACTATCTTCCGCAAAATGACACTACCTACTCACAACTAGCAGTACGTGTCCTACATCATCAATGGCGAAAGAAACCCACACCAGCGATAGCTGGTCCCTCCCGTTGCAATTTCATTATTCCAAACCGCTGATGAAACAGCTTTTCCATGCCATCCATTCATCAACTTTCTGTAGATCCAATTTCAATTGTAGTTTTTCATTTTCCTACAAAATTTACAATTTCAATAGTTAAATCATAAAAATGCATTCATAAACAAATAATCGGATTTTTTTTTTTTTGGGGGGGGGGGGGGGGGATGCACACTCAATTATGGTATACTGGACTCCATGAACATTCTCATGTGCTTTGGACACTCCTGGATGTGCCAAGTACATAGGAAACTGCCATGCTAACTATATATGACTCTTTTGTTAGTTGACATTTTTAAGATAGATGCACACACAGCGAACCATTTCTGGCTGTTCACACCTAAACATGACCCCTCTTGCACCATTAATAGAAATTAAATAACAGACAATCAAATAAAGATTCTTTGTTGATGCACATCTTATAAACACATTGAACACTATTTTTTTGAGGAAAGTCATACGCCTGTGTGTTGATCTCGTATAATGGCCCATCCTTTTTTTGGTTTGGGATGTGGGATGGATTCTTTGAAAGAGCCAATGCCTTTTTTTAGAGGTCAAGGCAGAGGGAGATTGTGTGCTGGCTGAAGGCCTGAGGTAAGGCACAGGAAAGGAAGGGGATATAAACGAAACAAAACAACTCTTCCATGCCTACGGAAAAATTTAAATCCGAATCTCATGTAAGCTGAGCTTCCTTTGCACCAGCCTATAGGAGACAGCCAAGAGCACAGGGGAAACAAGACATGGCATATTTGGTCTTTCATGTGTGTGTCACTCAGTGCAACTAGAAAAATTTAGGTTTAAATGCAGCTGTGTGTCACACGGTCATTCGACCCAGAAATTTAGATTTCTAAGCCGGTAAGTGTTAATCCTCTCTTGATGAAGGAAGCCTTCTGACTTACAATAGAAGAACCAGGATGGAATATATGTGATCCAGGAAATGGACAAAGAAGAAATAAAAAGATATGGATATATCTTCAGATTAGCATATGAGAAGTATTTTGATATTTCATTACCTTCGTAGTTTATGTTTCAGAAATATATTATCTTTTAGTTATCTTCTTAGCTAGCAAAATAATATCTTCGTGATTAGGTTATCTATTTGTTTTCTTAACGCTTTAGGTTTCTTCTCTATTTAAACACCTTTGTTATGTATTAGAGAGAGACTTGAATGAAACTGAATTGAAATATTTGAGAATTCTTGTGCGAATTTTCCCAGTGTAGGAATTGCTCTTAGAGCGTCCTACACAATTGCTCCCCTTTGTAGGAATTGCTCTTAGAGTGTCTTACAACAACTTTGGTATCAGAACTACTCGATCCCGCCAATTTTTCCATACTTCCTGCCATTGTTCCTCAAATCAGTCAAAAAAAAGAAGAAAAAAACTCGACCAACCTAGGAAAAACCATAGCCGAGCACTGCTAGCCCCAATTCCGCCAACAACACCTAGCGGCCACCATTATCGACCTCCAACCCCTCGGTCGCCACCTCTGGTCGGCCACTACCAGGATGCCACCACAGTCAGGTGCTCACTGGGAAACCAAATTCCCAAATTCGAAACCCTCATCTTCGAATTTCCGAATACCCGAAACCGTAGAACCCATTAGAATCAACCAAAATTGACTTAATCCCTCTTCTACTCACTGAATTTCGTCCAAAAGCCCCAAATCAATTGAGGTAAATGGCATCAATTCTTGCTTCAATTGGTTAGCCCCCAAATTGTGAAACCCTAAGTAACGAACCGTTCGTCCCTTGCAAATTAAAGGCTTTTGTACTTTCGGTTAGCGGCAGAGAAGGCTGAAAACCTCTTGGCCGTTCAGTACCGCCGGCACCGGCTCCCCCCTCTCACCGGAAAATTCCCTCAAATGCCCGTCTCCCACCCGCAGGCCCTGATCGTGGCATTTTTCTTGTACTGCTCGAACCACTTGTGTCTGTGCTGTTGTAACTTGCTGCCAGAGGTCTGTGTTGCTGACCTCCTGCTGGTGCTCCACCAATTTTAGTGGAGGGTTACTTTACTGTGTAGCTATTTGACGCTCGCTACCACCAAGTGCAGATTGATACCTTGTCTCCATCAACCCTTGGTAGTTGGTGGTACAGTTCTGAAGCCATGAGTTGGTGTCACAAACATCATCTAGCACTATTCGTGATTATTCACGATAAAGAACTCCCTATTACAATTAATGTTCTATACTATGTGTTCTCTCTTTATGGGGATGTAGAAAAGATTGTCAGATTTCATACAATGGGTGATTTTCATGCTCAAGTGAATTTCTACTCGCATGGAGATGTGGTCCATGCTCTTTACAAACTTCAAGGTCGTCAGATTTATAAAGGTTATTGTGAGTTAGATCTTTCCTTTGCTAGTGAGGTCATAAGTGCTTGCAAGCCCTACATTCCTCGGTACATGCTGGATTTTGAACCTCCTAGAGCCCCTTTGACTCCTTGGCAGCTTTGCACTGAAGACTACAGGGTTCCACGCCCTACACTTTCTAGGGACACACTAAGTTGTAATGTAGATTAGACCCATCTAACCTATGGTAGGAGAGCTTACACTAAGGAAGGTAAAGGTGAAACTGTCAAAAAGGAGTCTACCATGAGGAGCAATTAGCAAAGGCCTTAATTCACCAATTTGCTGCCTGTCAGTCACATGTGGATCTAGCAGTCATTATGGGAATGTGCATTCCAAGTGCAGCCTTGAAAGAAGGAGCTAACAAAGAGCTTGCACAAGCAAAGGACCATCAAGTTTTACACAACATCTCACATGGTGTTCTATCTGATTATACAAATCAAGAAGTTCTTGGCTTCAAATCGCATGTGAATGACACAGCCAATGAAGAAATATTCATTTTGGATAAGGAAGATGAAGCTTTTGTAGGGAAAGTCAACAAGGAGGATGTCCAGCAAAGTTGTATGTGTGTTCAGTACCTTTTGACTGTTATTCCAATACCTCTGAAAGCTACTTTCCTTTCAACCCTCACGAGTCTTTGCCAAGAGTTGAGAAACTTAAACAAATGCAAAAAGAATTTCAAGTGCATCCAGCAGCAGGAAGGCATATTGAATCTTTTCTTCCAGCCTTTTTTCCGAGAAAAATACTCTTCATCCTGTGATCACATGGTTCCTAATGTTGAAAAGCTATTAAGGCTTGATTTTCATCATATGTGTAAGGAAGCTACATTAGTCTTTTCATCTTTGGCGCTAGCTCCTTTTCATTTCAAAACTCGAGGTCAAGTTTTTTCCAACTAGAGGAGAATGATGTATAACAAGGAGAAGGAAGATCAAGAAATTCAAAATGACCATTATCTAATAGAATTTGTGAAAGGTGCTGAGTTTTGTGAAAGGTGCTGAGTTCAAACATGTTTCCATAGATGAGCGATGTCAAAAGGCCACATATGAATGCAAGCCATTGCTTAACTCTGAGGATTTTCGATTTTGGTATCCAGAACTTGAGTGTGTGGAGCTGTCAAAGCTAGAAAGTGGGCACTTTGATTTGCCCATCCCTATAAGCTTCTAGTTGGCAACAAGCTACATACGTTAATTGAATTTCTACTTTTCTAGGAGAAGATGCACAAATTACAGTTTTCTCATATGTGCGACGAAGTGAAGATGGTCTCTGCCTAATTTTTCTTCATTTTACCCCTGTACAAAACTCAAGGACGAGTTTTTTTCCAACCAGGGGAGAATGATACAGGAAATGGACAAAGAAGAAATAAAAAGATATAGGAATATCTTAAGATTGACATGTGAGAAGTATTTTGATATTTTCTATCTTCGTAGTTTATGTTTTAGGAATGTATTATCTTTTAGTTATCTTCTTAACTAGCAAAATAATATCTTTGTGATTCGGTTATCCATTTGTTTCCTTAATGTTTTAAGTTTCTTCTCTATTTAACTCCTTTGTTATGTATTAGCGAGAGACTTGAATGAAATTAAATTGAAATATTTGAGAATTCTCTTGTGAATTTTCTCGGTGGAGGAATTGCTCTTAGAGTGTCCTACATAATTGCTACCCTTTGTAGGAATTGCTCTTAGAGCATCCTACATCAATATGTCAACTCATTAGGCTCATGACCTAAAGATCGGGGTTTGAATCCCATTATCACCTTGAAAATAAAATTACATAAAAAAAAATATGAAAGTAAATAAAGTAGTATACATTGACCCAACAATTTAGACACATTTATAAAGAAGAATGTAAGCTGACCTTGCAAGATTTAAATCCTAGATCCGCCACTGAAAAATCTTTGGGAGTTGTTAAGAGATTTAAAGTCAAATCCTTGCAAGTAGGCCTTTGTGTCTTTCATCCCCACCCCTCTCCTCCTTCCCAACACATAAAAAAAAGGTGATCTTTTTCGTACCTTCATTGCACTTCACCTGTTTCTTCTGTCCCTTGCGCACCTCTTTGAAATTCTTCTTCCACTTGCCCCTTTTCTCTAATTTCAAAGACAAGGCCAGAGGGGGGAATTCCTTCTTATTGAGCATTATCTCGGGCTTTGCAGGCTGACCTAAAGGAGGAAACTCCTTCTCATCTCTCAGCTCCAAAGGCTGCACCTGGGCCACCCTGCATATATAAAGAAAAAAGGGAAAAAGAATGAGAAACAAGACTACATTGGAACTAGGAGTAGGGGAAACATAAAAGTAAACTTGGTTCTTCCAAGGCTATAAGAACCCATACAAATTTCTCTCGCTCTGGGGTGACTCTTGTTCTTCCTCCACAGCCAAAGTCAGGCCAGTTGTTGACTCCAGAATGAAAGATACATCAGAATCCTGCTTGCCAGCTTTAGACACAGATCTTGGCGGTGAACATTTGAAGCACCCGAACTCAAGGCCTTCCAATGATGGTGAAGTTTTGTTGACCTGCTCACACTTTGGGGAACCAGATTGGCTTATCTTAATCGGAATTGGATTACTTCCAGGTAGCAGAGGGAATTCTTCCACTGAGAAATCGAAGACATGGTCATTTCCACTCTCATAGGAAAAATTTGCTTCTCTGGGAGTACAGGCCAGGGAGTCTGCCCTTTTGATATCCCTTGTTCCGTCCTCATCTTTTCCATTTCTGTGAAAACCTGTGTCCCGTTGTAGGAAATGCTGCTAGTTACAAGCACAACAAAACAAAAATAAAAAATAAAAAATTATGAGTAACCTCCAAAGAAAGTTGGGTGCATTATGATTAGAGGTGGAGGCGAGGGAGAATTAATTACAAGATGAGGGATGTACGGTTCAGTTCCTCTGGATTTCCTCTTTTCCTCAACAGAAGCTGCATTAGTTAGCTGGCGACTGGTCGGACTGTCTATTGAAGAGGGTGGGCTTTCATCTACACTATAATACATATTCTGGTCGTAATGCATGTTTTGACCCATTTCAAACCATCCATTATTCCAGACTGGAGGAGATGCTGATCTGATAGGTTGGACAGGGTATATCGTACCATAATCTTGAAACCACAAACCATAAAGAATACCAATAAGAAGATCATTACTATCCCCATCAGGAGAAGAGATTTCCAAACTTCTGGAACCATATGCAGGCACAGGAGTTCGGACATCTGCTCGCGTTCCTCTTCCATTTTTTTCCAATGTATTGATGAAAAAATTTTCCAGCCCCTTCCTAATTTCCTCTGGGGGTAATATTATAACGTCACCCAATTTCTGGTTACCATAAGAAAGAGCACTTTTGATCCGATAAAAATTACCTGCAGAAGTATCAAAATTAGCCAACACTTGGATGACAAGAAAGAAGACTACAATTAAAACACAGCTCTAAAACTCTTTTGTTCATTCTCAAGAGTTCAAAGAGCACTAAAGGATGATTCCAAAAGTTCCATTATAGTGGATGAGATCAAATATCTAACTAAACTTCCCTCAACTTCTTGTCCAAACTGAAGTAGAAGGCCAATCAATCTTATGAAATTCCAATGAGAACCTCACAAAAATGACCCATAGAATAAGGCCGTGTAAAGCTGAAACCCCATTCCTTGATAGGAGCAAGCCTTGAGAGATAATGAATACACACTGGCATGATGAACAAAAGGAATTCATTGCGCTTTAGCCCCTATTTAGGCTGCAGGGTACTAGTATGGTAAAAAGTACATCTTTCAGTCTATTGGGTTCCAATGAATGTTATGCAATTCCAATCAAGAATCTCATGAAACCCAATCCTATTGGGTAAGGTTGTGCAAATCTGAACCCCTGTTCCTCACTCTAGAAGCAAGACTTGTGGGAGAGTAACAAGAGAATGGCATGGTGAAGCAACCTAATTCATTACTCCATAGCCTATAATCAGGCTCTAGGGTCATAGTATGGTATAGAAATATATATGTCAGTCTATTGGGTTACTAGCAATGTAAAACCTTTGCTAACGCTGCGTCCCAGATTGTTGTCATTTCTAAGAGGGTCCCAAATGTTGAGGAACTTCACAGGAAATGCAGCTCTTTTGGATCTGAGAACTCCTGTGCAAGATGAGAATGCTTCTCTAGAACTCCTCAAAAATTCGTTTGTCAGCAGTAACTCTTTGCAGTCGGGCGGCAGTTGCACTGAGATGGAAAACCAAAGAATTTATCAACATGATCCATCAAACTGCACAACCGACATACAGATGAAATAGCAATTACCTTCTATTTCAGGAAGGGAAGATATTGACACAAGACCATCTATTGCAACGCAATACTTCCCCCAGTCAAATGTGCTGTAGTATTCTAAGAATTTGTTCAACACCTACAAATAGCAGGAAACTCATAAGTCCTAAGTCCTAAGTACTTCAGTGACACAACTGTAAATTACATACGTAGTTTTCTGACGCATGAAGTACTTACTGCCAAAGGACAATGCAGTGAAGAATGGAAATGATTGATTACATGTAAGACCAGAGTTTCCAAGGCATATGACGATATTAGACCATGGAATCCACCAAGGATTCGGCTCTCATAATAGCACCAGGCTTTGATCAGAATCACACTGCGCTTGAAAAGATGATCTTTGCCAATAAATTGGTCAACCTAGTCATAATCAGATCAAATTCAGACACAAGACCAACATTTCAATGCAGCCATACATTTTACTTTGCATATTAGCTGGTCAAAAAGAAATAAATAAGTACAGTACACAACCACACATCACAAAACAATCATCAAGCAAGCAATTGTTTCGTAAAAAGATATGACAAAGCACAGAATGAAACCAATAAAAACATGTTTATGCACTGACAACAGCAAAAGCAGTCATGCATATCAATCACTTCCCATACCTGTGACTCTGCAATTCTAGATTATACACCACATAACAGCTGAAATAGTAAGCACCTCTTGCCAAACTGGTAGGTACAGAACCCTGGCATTATTTGAGTATTAAGCAACACAATTCTGCGGGAGCGCCCCCCCCCCCCCCCCCAAAAAAAAAAAAAGCCCACTGCCTATGAATAAAACAGAAAGTGATCAACAGATCTTTCAAAGGTAAGCCTACCACAAAAATTCAATTGACAACACCCCCCCCCCCCAAACAAAACCAGGTTTTCAATGTTGGGATGCATTGTGGCAACCCACACCTTTTCTTCTGCCCTTTCCCTTTCCTCTATCATCAGTTCATCACCTGCCAAAGTTGCACCATCTCTAGCTTCTTCTGCCCCACTTTTCTCTCTCCTTTCCCACCTTCCCATTGTTATCTTCCTTACTCATCCCTCGAACCCATCCCTCTGTGAGCCATCTTCAATTCCCACTTACCCAATTACATGAACCACAAGAATAGGAAGTCGAGCAAGAAAAGCCGTATCAAAATATAAATCGCAGTGTAAACCAAGAGACTGAAATTGGCAAAACACAAACATCCAATAGTTAATGAGATCTAGTTGAGGCAACCGTGCACATTCCAATTGAGCATCAGTAAAACACCGTATCCTGTTCCTGTTTTCTCATTAACACAAATACACATGTCCTATATGTATGAACCAACTGGGTAGATCCAAAACAGACACAATTCAGATGAGAACAGACGACATTTAGAACTTTAAGAGAAGAAAATCAACAACGTTAGAGAAGAGGGGTTCAGCACTGAATGTCACCCTCAGCAAGTACTTGTAATGGGCTTGAGGGAATGCTGATGAGGCTTGGGCAGAGGGATCAATAAGTGAGTGGGAACAAGGGGAGGGGATGGGCCAAAAAGAGCAGAAGCAATTGGGCATAGATGCCGAAGCAATGGTATGGGAGGAGAGAGGACACCGCCAAGTGGAGGATTATATCTCGAGAAGCTATTAAAATTATTTTCCATTAGAATACTCTGAGCCGTAGGAATGCACAGAATTGCAGTTTCTGAAACCTTAGGTTTTCCCAGTCATAATATGGTCAAGGGGATTGGCTGTTTGGGGGCCTGAGCCTCAGAAGCACAACAGGGGAAAACAAAAATAAAATGTAAACATGAAGTCCGAAAGTGCACATAGTCCAAGATCAATTACACAAAAACAAATTTAATCCCACTTCGTTAATTCACGATTACCAAATTGATAATTTCCAGATTGCTAAGTCTTGCTCAACAAAGCTAAAGGCCCTGGAGCAGAGTTAAGCCAACAAGCAATGGGTGATTATAGGGTTCCAACTTAACCTGCTCAAGAAAGCACAATGCACAAAGCCCAGCTGTTTGATTGAAGGATATGTCTACAGCAATATCATCCACTGTGCACTTGACAACTCTAACCTGCAATGGTGCAAGAGTTGCCAATGTTGAGCACAAAAATCAGTGAGAACTTTTGTCTAATGATGTTTGATCAGTAACAACGAGAATAGTTTGCATACATAAAGCTGCTTAGTGCTGTAGTAATAATAATCTCTCTGACAAAGAACTGTAATCCTATGTTTGGACAGATGCCAAGGGCAGATAGGCTGCAAGCACTTTAAAGATGGTTCAAAAAAAACAGGCAGGCAGTAGTAAGAACACCACTTGTCAGACAGTTACTCAATAGTAGAGGTACCAGCAGACACAGCAAACATCCAGCCAAGATGAGATGAAAATCAGTGCTGACATTGTTTGATGGACTACAGAAGTTGACAAAATGGATCAGGGCAAATAAAGAATCTATAAAATCCCAAGGGCACTAGAGTATCCCAGATAATTTGCGTATATACTTCCATTACCCATTCAATTTCACTCAACTATAGTAACTAAAAGGTTCTAAAACAATACCAATAAAATAGGAGGATGTCTCCAAAAATGAATGAATTTTGTTACTTAATGCATACAAACACCTTTCTCTCTCTGTTTAACACTTAACTACAAGGAATTATAGAAGTCGATGCCATACACAATGGCTACAGAGAATGTAATATAATTGATGATTGTAGATGCATCTCATTGAGCATGAATGGACACAGAGTCTTAACTAAAAACCTTTATTAAGCAGATTCTAATGGAAAAGCCAAGTTCTGCACTCGATGGGTGACAAGGTCATATTATTTTAACTATCGAGTGCAGATTCTACAGAAGCCCCACTGCTCCAAATACCTCACAATGACTGTACACAACGAAGTTCTAGTGCTCCAAATACCTCACAATAAATTTTGAAGAAAATGGAAGGATTTTTGAGGTTGCCATGAATGAGCAAGCTTTTTACATTGAAATATGAGAAGGGGGGAGAGAGGGGGAGAGAGAAATAAGGATTAATCTAAAAATGAAGGCCCAATGGGGGCCCTTTTTTTGGGGGGGGGGGGGGAAGAGAGAGAACCCTCATAGTTAAATCATTTCATGAGCGTCCAGAATATGTGAAGTTTTGAATTGGCAGACTCAATGTACTAATAACGATCCTCACGTACAAGATATTTTAAGGTTTTATTTTAGCTATTGGCGGACTAGAAGTACGAATAACAATCCATACCCCATAAGCCCCACCTAGGCAAAGTATAGGGGAAGATTAGATGTAGCAACCTTACCTTTGAACTCTTCTGGTTCCTTTAAACCCTAGATTAAAAATAATTGACTATCAACTACATAAAAAGGAAGCAGTGGACAAGTAAGAGAAGTATTGTGCTTAACCCACTACCATCCAAGTTCAAAAAGCTGTCAAAATTGACTTTTTCAACTATGTAGGTTTTCTTAAAAGAAGAAGAAGAAGAAGCAAACGATTAAAGTTACATCAAAAACTAAGCCCGCAACTGCACTAATAAACCTATAAATGATCGCAAAGGTTAACATTTTGTCTGTGTCATTTCTAAATGATAACAGGCATTAACTTTGTATATTAATAGCTACTTTTAGCCTTCGCATTATCCCCTCTCCCCCTAAGAGAAATAGAAAACAAAGATGCAGGCAACTATGGGATGCAAACTAGGTGACACAATAATCGGCAAGAAGAGTCATGTACAATTCACTTACACTGTCACTACGGAGACGGAATCCTTACAGTTCCATGTTCAAATCTTGGTGTAAAGTTACGTACATCTTATTGTTCTCACAACAGCTCTACAAAGATCCCACACGACTTTCTTTTTTTTTGGGGGGGGGGGTTAAGAGGAGGAGGGTCTTTAATAGTTATATAGATATATGGCCTCTCAAAAGAGGTGCGAGATGCACACTGCATTATTGTTGTATAAACCAAAGGTCAACTTTCTCCTTCTACTCCCCAAATCAAACTAACAAAAGGAGGGGCACACAAAACTCAATTCCATCGTGGTCCTCAGGCTTGTGTATCATATTAGAGCATGACAATGAAGAAGCATACCAAAATATCATCTTAAATGAAAATTATAACATAAGTTCATCTGGAAGTCAAACCTGTGCAGGAACATAAAGTACATCTCTCACTTGAATCTTAGTATTGCTCTTCTCTTCATTCTGTAGAAGATTGCATATATCTGCGGCTAAACCTTGGCTAGGATCATAATGGCTCACTGCAGTCAAATCAACATCTCCATGTGGAAGGTAGGTCTTAAGAGGCACTGATCCAAAGGGAAAGACCTGAAGCAGTATAAACATCTTCACCTACTTTCACTAAACAAGAATAACTTGAACTGGCTATAATAAAGTATCCACATCTAGGGGGGTTTTTTCGGGGGGGGGGGGGGGGGGTAATAGTAACTAACTAACTACCTACATCAGAGCATTCTCAAAATGCACCAATTTTCTAACACCGAGGTTGCACCTGGACCAGTACCGGTGGATCAAGCAGTGTAGCTCCCCAGGAGCTAGATTGCCACTAGTCAAAACAACATATGAGTATTCGATGATTGAGAACATTGCAAACAAAAGAAAAAATATACCACCATGGAGAAACAAAGGAAATTACAGATTACATTGCCATAGGATAATTAGTCTTCCATAGAAACCACATAGCTGTAACTTACTTTCTAATCTCAAGCATCATACCCTTGACTTTTAAACAATTTCAGACTAGCCGTTTATGTTTGATCTTCTGTCTAGCTGGCTTATTCAAAGATAATTTGCTGTTTCGAGGGCGCATCAACAAAGTACAGCCAACAACTATGTCATTTAAAATGAACACAGAGCAAACTACAAGCAAAAATCATTGTTCCCTCTTCAAATCTGATATGGTCATGTCCGCCGCTATTAGTTAATGACAGCCACCATCTCAATATGAATCCTTCTGAGAAGGGTTTGAGAAGATCCCATATGCACGCAACTTTAACCTCCAAGCAAAGAAGCCACAAAAGACGTTTTTGATTTTAAAAAGACAACTTTAAGTAAATTAAGTCAGCAAACCCCACAGAGAGGAACCTAAAGGTATTCAGGCAAAAAAAAAGTAAACGAAAAACACACAAGAAATCAGCAACATACAAGTTAATGACGAGGGAACCAAAATCCCAAAAAAAAAAAAAAAAGAAAAAAAAGTAGTATCCAGGCCAGATAACATATAATAAAACAGGCTCAGGGGGAGTGAGTTGAGTGACTAAACTTAGGCTAAGGAACACTTCCAGCAGGGTCATCCATTTGTACACTAATGAGAGCAGATGGAAGGACAAGGCCATTCCTAGTAAGTGCCTAATGCAAAGTGTAGCCTCTTGGTTAGGGTCCTTGACTCCTTACGGACATTACTTTTCAAAGTCGGATGCAAAAGAGAAACCACAACATAGTTCTGAGGTTATCTGGTGGGGCTGGATATCAGAGACCCTTCTCTTAGGGGAAAGCACTAAGAGCTCCTGTCCACAGACCAACAGGGCCACATGTAGCATGCAGGAGTCTATTGCCCAACAACTAAACAAGGCATTTAGAGATATCCCAGGCACGGCTAAACGTAGATTACACAGTTAGAGAACGGAATGGTAATGGAACAAGAAAGTCAGAGACAAGGCCAAGGCTGAGCAAGCAAGTTTTCTTTAACGAGAGCAGGACAAACAGGAGAACAGAGGGACGCAAGTATAGCAAAGTCCACCAGTTATGAGAGGCTGTACCACAGATTTAGCAAGGACAGGGAGGGAGATATTTTCGTGTTAGCTCAGGCTAAAAAAGAGGTCAAAGGACTTGAGCCTGTTGAGATATACTGAGGATGACCGAAAAGTAGAATAGGATACATTCATGGGTTCTTCAATGATCACAGAAAGGTTCTATTTCTTCGTAGCAGCTTCAGCTGACTGATTGATATCTTACCTTTGGATAGATTCTGCATATCACAATGGAAGAGGTGGAGGAAGCGATTAGACGGATGGAATAAGAGAGCAATGCCGATTGTCTTGTTAACTTCTTCTACAGGCTTAAAGCGCCCCCTTTTCCTTTCTCTTTTCTTTTCGGAAGAGGGAGAAACAAAGATCAACGATTTGGACGACAAAGCACTCATCTTTAGAGAAGCTAACACTCACAAATCAGTTCTATTAGGGAAGCTCTTCTCCAAACAGTCAGACGGAGCTTGCATTCCGAATGGCTCTTCTAAAATCCCACTTTTAAAAGCTTATCCCTTGCTCTCCCACTCTTAACACGAAATCTTAATGTTGGTTTACCCCCAAGGTTTCCTTGGAACTCCCTTGCCCTCATGAAAGTACCCTTAGTTCAGTTGGGAAGCCTCACATGGTTAAAATATGATTTTTGATGATGTACAGAACAGGTGGAAAATCCTTGTTGACATACACTTGTTGTACAACGGGGGTCTTAAATCTCTTGATTACTTGTTGCTTCATTGTCCATTTGTAAGATCTCTCTGAAAGCCACATTTGAGCGTTCATGGGGTTTTTGATAAACAGATGAAATGCCAACTTTTGGGTTCGAGAGCTTCTACGGCAGAAAGCCAAACAGAATGTTAGACAGGTTATTCTTCATGTTATGTTTAGCACATTTTGGACAAGAATAGGAAAGATCTTCCAAGTTGCGAGGCCATTGCGCCCCCCCCCCCAAAAAAAAAATAATTAGCATATCCAAACAAGACAACACCACTGCCTCCCAGTGTGGGTCCCACTTTCGCGGGATCTGGGGAAATCCAGATGTAGGCAACCTTAGCGTATCCAAACAAGGTATACATAAATTAAACTGTTTCCCTTTCTTCTCTTCTCCTCTATTAACCTCCCTTCCCTTTCCCTCTATGCTGTCCAAACACAGTGAAAACTTTAGGAAGAGTTTCATCGTTTAGAGATAGGTGGCCTAATCCTTGGTGTGTAGAAAGACTTTCAATGAGATTTTGCACCCTCAAGCTCTTGCATGGACGCCCCTAACACAATGGATGAGTTTCATCACCATCAACAATTATGCATTTCTCAATCAGCCATTGTGCACGGGAGAATACACTTGGTCAAGGACTGGTGGTGTTTCTATTTGCTCAAGATAAAATGGATGAGTTTCAATGACCATCAATAATTATGCATTTCTCGATCATCCATTACACGGGGAGATTTCACTTGGTATAGGAGTGGTTTTGATTCTATTTGTTCAAAATTGAACTGCTTGTATTAGTAGATCAAAAGGGAATACTTTCCGGACTGAATTTAGAAGACATAGTTTGGATCTCTTTCATATCAGCTCCCCGTTGTATAGAAAATCTAAAGTTGGAGAGGAAGAAAATCCTTTAAGTTTGAGAATACGTTGCCAGTAGTGGAGAGGTTCATGATCTTAATACAAGGCGGTGGGACAATGAAAAGTTGGAGACTCTGCACGTTTTGTGGTTAAAACAGAGATAAGTTTGCTAAAGATGAGCTCAACAAATGGAATGAAGAAGTCTTTAGAAATATCAAGACTCAGAAATACAATCTGATGGACATTATTAATTCTTTTGATGTCAAAGAAAAGAGTCTTTTGGTCTCAATGCTCAACAACTATGAAACTGAGCAAAGAAAGGCGACCAAAGATGAGTCAGCCAAGGTTATTATGATGGATGAGACATACTAGATTGCCAAGGCCTCTCTCAGATCATTCCCCAATATCTCTAGAGAAGGCCCATCTGGAGAGGTAAAATGTTCCTTTCAAATTCGAGAACATGTGGCTCAAAGTTGAGGGGTTCTCTAACCTTGTTAAAAAATTGTGGGAAGAGGTGGAAGTTGAAAGCTTTGCTAGTTTTGTGATTGCAAGGAAGCTTCAGTTTGTTAAAGAAGAGTTGAAGAAATGGAACAAAGAAGTCTTTGGGGATATTAAGTTAAGGAAATACAAACTGCTGGATTCTGTTAATGCATTTGATGTGAAAGAAAAATCTGATGGTCTCAGCAGTGATGAAATTGACCAAAGGAGGGAGGCAAGAGAGGAGTTGGCAAGGCTATTGCACATGGAAGAAGTTTCTTGGAGGCAAAAGTCAAGGGCTCTGTGGCTTAGAGAGGGAGATCGCAACACAAAGTTTTTCCATAGAAAGGCCAATCTGCGTATGAAGTTCAACTTCAGGTCAGGGTTGGAGATTGAGGGGAATCGTTATGAAACAATTTATAGTATGAAAAGCTCTATAAGCTATTCTCTGAAATTGAACCCTGGAGGCCGAAAGTGGAAGGCTTATCATTGCCCTCTTTATCTACCTCTGCCAGGGAGGTTCTTGAGATGTCATTTGATGAAGAAGAAATTATTACAGCTCTACATGATTGTTGTGGGGATAAGGCGCCTGGCCCAGATGGAATGACTATGGCTTTCCTTCAAGCAAATTGGGATTCGGTGCGAGGGGATGTGTTGTCTATGTTCTCGGAGTTTTACACTAATGGGAAATTTGTGGCTAGCCTTAATGCTACTTTCATAGGGCTTATTTCTAAGAGAGCTGATGCAAAGAATATCAAAGATTATCGCCCAATTAGTTTGATTGGGTGTATTTATAAGTTGCTCTCAAAGGTGTTAGGTCGTAGGCTGAGAAGTGTAATTGGGGCCTCATTTCTGAGAATCAGAACGCCTTCGTTGGGGGCAGACAGATTTTGGATGCAATACTCATTGCAAACGAGCTTATTGACTCCAGGACCAAGTCAGGTAAGCCAGGGGTTATTTGTAAGCTTGACATCGAGAAGGCTTATGACCATATCAATTGGGATCTTCTTATTTACGTGATAAGAAGAATGGGGTTTGCGAAGAGATGGATTGCTTGGATTCACCATTGTATTTCTTCTACTTCTTTTGCGGTGTTAGTTAATGGTTCCCCTTCTCAATTCTTTTCTGCTTCTAGAGGGTTACACCAGGGTGACCCTATCTCCCCTCTTCTGTTCCTATTGGTGATGGAAGTGTTCACAAGGATGGTTAATTCGACTGCTATAGTAGGGCTTATTTCTGGTTTCTCTGTAGGCCGGTTGAATGAATCTGCCACTGATGTCTCCCACCTTCTCTTTGCTGATGATACGATTATCTTATATGATAATGATTGCGAGCAAATAGTGAACTTGCCTGGCATTCTTATATGGTTTGAGGCGGTGTCTGGACTAAGAGTCAATCTGTCAAAGAGTTCTATATTACCGGTGGGGCAAGTGGACAATATTCAATTGCTTGCAGGGATTCTAGGACGCTCTATTGGTTCTTTTCCTTCATCTTATCTTGGTCTCCCTCTTGGTGCAAAATTTAAGGATAAATCCATTTGGGCACCTCTTATCGAGCATTTTGAAAGAAGACTATCTGGTGGAAATCAAAATATCTATCTAAAGGGGGGAGATTGACACTTATTAAAAGTGTTTTGGCGAGCATTCCAGCTTACTTTCTATCACTCTTCCCTCTACCAGTCGCAGTGGCTAATAAGTTAGAAGCTATTCAGATAAGATTCCTTTGGGGGTCTTTTGATAGTGACTTTAAATTTCATCTTGTTAGATGAAATATGATCAAGAATTCCATTCCGGAAGGGGGATTAGGTGTTAGAGATCTTAAACTCTTCAATGAAGCATTGCTAGGCAAGTGGTTGTGGAGATACATGAATGAGAAGGATAGCCTGTGGAGAATGGTGATTAGGAGCAAATATGGGGATAAGGTCTTAGACGGTATCCATCCAAACCAAGTGGTGCTTATGGGCAAAGTTTATGGAGGTTCATTCACAAAGGATGGAGAAGATTTTTTCATTATTTTTCATTCAAGGCTAGTGTCGGTTCTTCTACCTTGTTTTAGCATGACCGTTGGTGTACGGGGGGCCCTTTGCGAGATAGCTTCCCCTCTCTTTATGTGCTTACGGTGAATAGAGATGCTACTGTAGCAGATTTTTGCCAACATGGGCCTAGCACTTTTGTATGGTCTCCTGTTTTCATCCGTGATGCTTTAGTGGATGACACTATCCTTGCCACCTTTCTCAGTAAGTTGAGTGAGATTTCACTTCATGACTCACTTGATGCGGTTACTTGGGATCTCAACCCTAAAAGTTTTTTTCACGGTTAAATCTTATTATCTAAAGCTCCTCTCTAATTCTACATTCGCTATGGAGTCTAGTTTTCTGGGACGGTTCCCTTAGAAAATCATTTGAAAGAGTTTAGCTCCCTTGAATGTATCAGTCTTTGTGTGGAAAGCTTCACATGGGAGTATTCTGACGTGTGCTAATTTACAAAAGAAGAGAATCATTTTGATGAACAGATGTTCTATGTGCAAAGACGACTTAGAGTCTCCTGATCACCTACTACTACATTGTCAATTTGCAAGGGCTTTGTGGGAGTTATCCTTTGGTTGCTTGGGAGTCTCCTGGGTTGTCTCGGATTCAATGAGGAATCATCTTTTGACGTAGGAGGGTGCCTTTGATAGGAAAGTTAAAGAGAGAAGCGTCTTATTGATCCCAAATGCGATTTTTTTGGCTATTTGGCGAGAGAGAAACAAAAGAGTCTTTGAAGGAGAGGAGACGCCCCTTCAACGAATTAAAGATATTCTTATCAAGACACTTTTTTTCTGGGTTAGTGGGAACTCTTGTGATTCTTCTTTTGATGTAATTGATTTTGTGGATAGGTTCCATCTAGGGTGTACATAATCGTTTTGTAGGATGCCTGCTTGCATCCATCCCTTTGTACATTTTACAGTTTAATATATTTTACTCTTTTTCCTTATCAAAAAAAACCATAGAGGGCATGAAGTTAAACTTCATGCGAAGATTAGCCACCCATGGAAGAGCCTTGTAGTTCTGAGACACAAACTAGAGTACTAGACTCATGCCTCCATGGAATTTGTGGCTAGCCTCAATGCTACTTTTATTGGGCTTATTCCAAATAGAGCTGATGCACAAAATATCAAGGATTATCGCCAATTAATTTGATTGGTTGTATTTATAAGTTGCTCTCAAAGATGTTAGTTCGTAGGCTGAGATGTGTCATTGGGGGTCTCATTTCTAAGAATCAGAACGCCTTTGTTTGGACGGGAAGATTTTGGATGCAGTGCTCATTGCAAATGAGCATATTGACTCCAGGACCAAGTCAGGTAAGCCGGGGGTTATTTGAAAGCTAAACATCGAGAAGGCTTATGACCATGTCAATTGGGATTTTCTTATTTACATGATGAGAAGAATGGGGTTTAGGCAGAGATGGATTGCTTGGATTCGCCATTGTATTTCTTCTGCTTCTTTTACGGTGCTAGTTAATGGCTCCCCTTCTCAATTCTTTTTTGCATCTAAAGGGTTGCGCCAGGGTGACCCTATCTCTCCTCTTTTGTTCTTATTGATAATGGAAGTGTTCACAAGGATGGTAAATTCGGTTGCCATAGCGGGGCTTATATTGGGGTTCTCTGTAGGCTGGTTGAATGCATCTGCCACTAATGTCTTCCACCTACTCTTTGCTGATGATAAGATTATCTTCTGTGAAAATGATTGTGAGCAAATAGTAAACTTGTGTGGCATTCTTATTTGATTTGAGGTGGTGTCTGGGCCAAGAGTTAATTTGTCACAGAGCTCTATCTTACCAGTTGGACAAGTGGACAATATCCAATTGCCTGCAGGTATTCTAGGATGCTCCATTGATTCTTTTCCAACATCCTATCTTGGTCTCCGTTTTGGTGCAAAATTTAAGGATTAATCCATTTGGGAACCTGTAGTTGAGCGTTTTGAGAGAAGACTATTCGGGTGCAAATCAAAATATCTTTCCAAAGGCCAGAGATTGACACTTATTAAAAGTGTTTTGTCGAGCATTGCAACTTTTTTCCTCTCACTCTTCCCTTTACCAGTCTAGGTGGCCAATAAATTGGAAACTATTCAGAGAAAATTTCTTTGGGGGTCTTTTGATAGTGACTTCAAATTTCA
The DNA here is from genome assembly GCA_029747015.1 of Carnegiea gigantea. NCBI lineage: Eukaryota > Viridiplantae > Streptophyta > Magnoliopsida > Caryophyllales > Cactaceae > Carnegiea > Carnegiea gigantea. Next base: position 579,598 of record JAKOGI010000309.1, on the reverse strand, counting down.
TCTTGTTAGATGGAATATTATCAAAAATCCCATTCCTGAGGGGGGATTAGGTGTTACGGATCTTAGACTCTTCAATGAAGCATTGCTAGGTAAGTGGCGGTGGAGATACATGAATGAGAAGGATAGCCTTTGGAGAAGAGTGGCTAGGAGCAAATATGGTGATAATGGACTTCGATGATATCCTTCTAAACCAAGTGGTGCTTATGGGCAAAGTTGGTTGAGATTCATTCACAAAGGATGGGGAAGATTTTATCATCATTTTTCCTTTGAGGCTGGTGTTGGTTCTTCTATTTTGTTCTGGCACGATCGTTGGTGTAAGGATGGTCCTCTACAAGATCTCTTCCCCTTTCTTTATATGCTTAACGTGAGTAAAGATGCTACTATTGTAGATTATTGTCAACGTGGGCCTGACACTATTGTGTGGTCTCCTATTTTTATCCGTGGTGCTTTGGTTGATGGCAGCATTCTTGCCACCTTTCTGAGCAAATTGAGTGAGATTTCACCCCAAGACTCACCTGATGTGGTTACTTGGGATTTCAACTCTAAAGGAATTTTCACTGTCAAATCTTATTATTTAAAGTTATTTGGAAGACTTTAGCTCCATTAAAGGTGTCGGTTTTTGTGTGGGAAGCTTTGCTTGGGAGCATTTTGACATGTGATAGATGCTCTATGTGCAAAGAGGATTTGGAGTCTCCAAAGCCCCTACTGCTACATTGGCCATTTGCAAGGGCTCTTTGGGAGTTATCCTTAAGTTTTCTCCACATGCTATCCTTCTCATTCATGTATCTCCACAAACAATTGCCTAGCAATGTTTCATTGAAGAGTCTAAGATCTCTAACACCTAATCCCCCTTTCGGTATGGGATTCTTGATTATATTCCATCTGACAAGATGAAATTTAAAGTCACTACCAAAAGACCCCGAAAGGAATTTTCTCTGAATAGCTTCCAACTTATTAGCCACTGAGACTAGTAGAGGGAAGAGTGATAGAAAGTAAGCTGGAATGCTCGCCAAAACACCTTTAATAAGTGTCAGTCTCCCCCATTTGGAGAGATATTTTGATTTCCACTCAAATAGTCTTCTCTCAAAACGCTCGATCACAGGTGCCCAAATGAATTTATCCCTAAATTTTGCACCAAGTAGGTAAGATGATAGAAAAGAACCAATAGAGCATCCTAGAATCCTTGCAAGCAATTGAATATTGTCCACTTGCCCCACTGGTAATATAGAACTCTTTGACAGATTCAGACTTAGCCCAGACACCGCCTCAAACTATATAAGAATGCCACGCAAGTTCACTACTTGCTCGCAACCATTATCCCAGAAGATAATCGTATCATCAGCAAAGAGAAGGTGGGAGACATCAGTGGCAGATTCATTCAGCCAGCCTACAGAGAAACCAGAAATAAGCAGAAAAGAACATAAGAGGAGAGATAGGGTCACCCTGGCGCAACCTTCTAGAAGCAGAAAAGAATTGAGAAGGGGAGCCATTAACTAACACCGCAAAAGAAGCAAAAGAAATACAATGGTGAATCCAAGCAATCCATCTCTCCCCAAACCCCATTCTTCTCATCACGTAAATAAGAAGATCCCAATTGACATGGTCATAAGCCTTCTCGATATCAAGCTTAAAAATAACCCCCGGCTTACCTGACTTGATCCTGGAGTCAATAAACTCGTTTGTAATGAGTACTGCATCCAAAATCTGTCTGCCCCCAACAAAGGCATTCTGATTCTCAGAAATGAGGCCCCCAATTACACTTCTCAACCTACGAGCTAACACCTTTGAGAGCAACTTATAAATACATCCAATCAAACTAATTGGGCGATAATGTTTGATATTCTGTGCATCAGCTCTCTTAGGAATAAGCCATATGAAAGTAGCATTAAGGCTAGCCACAAATTTCCCATTAGCGTAAAGCTCCGAGAACATAGACAACACATCCCCTCACACCGAATCCCAATTTGCTTGAAGGAAAGCCATAGTCATTCCATCTGGGCCAAGCGCCTTATCCCCACAACAATCATGTAGAGCTCTAGTGACTTCTTCTTCATCAAATGACATCTCAAGAACCTCCCTGGCAGAGGTAGATAAAGAGGGCAATGATAAGCCTTCCACTTTCGGCCGCTAGGGTTCAGTTCCAGAGAACAGCTTCTTGTAGAAGCCATGTATAGAGCTTTTCATACTATCAACTGTTTCATAACGATTCCCCTCGGTCTCCACCCCTGACATGAAGTTGAACTTCCTACGCAGATTGGTCGTTCTAGGGAAAAACTTCGTGTTGCGATCTCCCTCTCTAAGCCACAGAGCCCTTGACCTTTGCCTCCAAGAAACTTCTTCCATGTGCAATACCCTTGCCAACTCCTCTCTTACTTTCCTCCTTTGGTCAATTTCATCACTGCTGAGACCATCAGATTCTTCTTTCACATCAAGCGCATTAACAAAATCCATTAGTTTGTATTTCCTTAACTTAATATCCCCGAAGGCTTTTTTGTTCCATTTCTTCAACTCCTCTTTAACAAACTTAAGCTTCCTCGCAATCACAAAATGTTAGAGAACCCCTCTTTCACATCAAGCGCATTAGCAAAGCCTTCAACTTCCACCTCTTCCCACCATTTTTTAACAAGGTTAGAGAACCCCTCAACTTTGAGCCACATGTTCTCGAATTTGAAAGGAACATTCCCCCTCTCTAGCTTGGCCCTCTCTAGAGATACTGGGAAATGATCTGAAAGAGGCCTTGGCAATCTAGTCTGAAGTGAGGCTGGAAAATGTTCCTCCCAATCCAAAGAAACATAGAAGCGGTCCAACCTTGAGCAAACAGCTTCTCCACCACTCCTAGACCACGTGTACTCACCCCCACGCAAAGGAAGATCCACTAAAGCAGCATAACTGATGAAGTCGTGAAACTCCAACATAGTATTCATTGGACATAACCCCGAACTCCTTTCTTGAGGATATAAGATTTCATTAAAATCTCCCCCGATACACCATGGTCCAGGCCATCCATTTCTAGTTCGTCGAAGCTCCTCCCCAAACCTCTATTTATCATATCTCTCTTGAGGACCGTAAATCCCAGAAAAAGCCCATGTGAAGCCACCATCTACCATTTGAAATATGCAGGTAACGGAAAAATCCCCCTGAGAAGAGGACACAAAGTTGAAGGTGTTCTTGTCCCAGATCACTATGATGCCCCAAGAGGCACCTTCAGCTTTAGATTAAAAAAGCCCGAGGCGCAAAAAAGCACAAAGGGTCTTGGAGCCCGGGGCGCGGGCGTCAAGGCAAAGGCGCGGGCTTTTCAGATGCGAGGCGCACTTTGACTATAAAATGCTCCAAAATCATTCCCAAACCATATTTCTTTGAAAATAATGTAGATAATGACTTCAAGTAAGAAATTAAACATCAAGATAACCACGAATAACATTGCATATAGTCCTAAAGCACGATAACATAACATCATAGTTTCTCAAAGCACACACCATAAGATAGTAGAAGTTTTAAAATACACAAACTAGCAGAGCCATAGAAGGAAAGCATAAAACACATAGCACACAAAGCAAAATAGCTCATAAAGGTGAACTAAGTATCTTCCATTCAAGTAATTCAACCCAAAAATCAACACCACAAATGAGTTCACTACAATTTTCAACCACCTAAAAAAAAAAAAAAAAACACACAACCAATTAAACAAAGCAATAAATAATTAAAAGTTTAAAAGTTAAAACATAAACCCTTCAAATTAAATTGAAGGCCCTGCTGCGTGGAAATTAGACAGAAGGGGGAGGTTTAGATTTTAGAGTTTAGACAGGGGGTCTTCGAGAGACAGAAAGAAGAGAAGATGGGCACTGTAGCTGTGCACTGTGGCTGCACCCTTCAAGCCAAAAAGAGAGAGAGAGAGAGAGAGAGAGAGAGAGCTCGAAACCTCTTCCATGGGGTTCGACTCACTAAGAAGGAGGAGGAGAAGGAAGAGGATGGTGGAAAAATAAAAGTAGAAAGGAGCAGAAGACCATTGACCCGTTTGCACTGAGCTAGGGTTTGCGCTGAACTAAAGGAGGAAGGAGAAGAGCAGTCTGAGAAGCATAGAGGTTCGAATGAAGACGTGAGAAGCAGTCTGAGGCTTCTAAGTCTGATTTGTAACTTTTTTCCCCTTTTTTCTCAAATAGTACGTTAAGATCCAAAAAGCGCGCGCCCTGCGCCTGGAAAAAAAGCCCAGAAAAGCGCAAAAAGCACGCGCTTAATGAATGGGTTGCGCCTGACCCCTTCCTAGGCGCAGAGGTCTGGGCTTCGGACTTTTACGCGCCTTTAAACTAAGCTTCAGCTTTAAGAAAAGCAAAATCAACAGAATAGTTCCCCACAAACTACGAACAACAGAACATGAGACTTCTTCTAACTTTGTCTCTTGTAAACAAACCAGATCACATTTCCAATCCTGCAAAAAACTTTTTAAGACATCTCTCTTGCGAAGATCATTGATGCCCCTCACATTCCAAGACAACGTCCTAAACATATGGGACCAACATCCCACTCGAAGATGCGCTTGTCCGGTCATAGTTCACACCAAACTCGAGCCTCCTTAATTCTCTTTGCCTTCTGATTGCCGATAGTGTCCTTTGCACACTTTGTTTAGGCACACTGTTCTTTTCAATTCTAGAAAGTAACTGAGTGACTTCACTTTCATAGCCTGAAAATGCCACACCAATAGTGGCAGCAATACTTTTGAGCTTGAAAGCCACCCATTTTGACACATTCCCAGAATTAACATTAACACATCCCAAATATCTTCTACTGAGAACAAATCATTTGAACTCTGTAGAAAGGAGAAATCAATGGCTAGAGGAGTTTCCACATCTTCAACACTAGTTTGCGCAATAGACACTAATGGCCAATCATGGTGGACAGGATGCTCACACCTGTTGTCAATCACCCCTGAACAAGATGCACTACTTCGAGCTCCTAAACTCATAGCAAGTGCATCCCAAACCATTTCTCTGGGTAAGTCACAAGGTACACCACCCAAAACCCCAAGACCCAAATCAACAAAATGAGAAGAGTGATTCCCCACAGAAAAAAGAGGAGGATTAACCACCAAGGCAGTAGGTTGGTCAATCATATCCTTGAACCAAGAATAAGAAGTGGAAGGCGTATGAGTTAGATGCCAAAGGGGGAGAAGATAGCGCATAGGTCGAAGAAGAAGAATAAACACTCTTTACCAGCTCATTCCTTACTAATGAAGGAGCATAATCATCCCTCATTGGAAACATGGGTGTGCCCAAATAAAGCTCACTAGAGATATCAGTCTTCCAGCCTTGCTGGATCAACCCACTAAACCTCATCAACTGAAGGAGAACTAGAAGTAGGAGCTAGCAAGGCAAGAGAGGCATTAGGGACTCCTTTTGCTACTGCTACCTCCACATTGGTAGTTGTGCCTCTGTTAGTTTCCTTCGAGGTTAAACCCAGGGAGCTCCTACGAACATAGACCTGATTTAGTTAACGTCTATAAACATGCCCAAGGTGCTTGCCATTTCTCCTGGTTAACTTAGGAGTCTCACCATTCCCTTGAGCCTCTAGTGCTGAGGATGGTTCCACTGAGGAGCTTAACCCCAAGTTAGTAGTCAAAGGAGGAGATGACAAAACACCCGCATAGGAGCGGAGAAAGCTTGCTGCTTCACCAACGAAAACACACTGAGGCAACATCCTAGCCGTGGCGAAGGGGGAGCTGAGTCCACCCCAAAGCTCTTAGACTTCAGTGCTTACAAGTTGCACCCTTTTAGTTGCAAAACTGGCTCGAGGAGAGACTGACCCACAATCTCAGCTATTGAATCAAAGATTTTAATCCAGCCCAGTTCATTCCAACCGGCTGGGAAAATAACGAAAGTTCTAATAGCTTCTTTGATTACCGAAAGCTATAAAAATTTTCCCGCATGATTGCTCTTGAATTCCAACATATAAATCCTGGAATGAAGCCTCATTTGATTACACCAAGTAGCTAATTTAGTCTTCCTAAATCTACCCGAAGCTCTTACCAACTACAAAACAACTGGTTCAGGCAAGAAAATGGAAAATCTCCTCCCCCTCCCATTCTCTGAGATTTTCAATATGTCTTCTTTATTTTCAACCACACTGAGATCAAATGATTTACTTTCAATAGCCACAAATTTCTTGCATCCACCCCTTATACTACCTTCTAAATCAGAACCGGACGAAAAGGAGAGAGCAAGACACCAACCCAAGGTGGAAATGGCTCACCGGAGTTCACACCGTCAAAACCAACACCACCTCCGGGCTGTCCTTGAAACAGGTCGTCAGAAACAGTGCGCCGGCGAAAATCCGGCGAGATTCCGATCGCCGGAAAAGTCGCCGGCGACTGATATACCAGCGTAGAGGGAGCCGTCGGAGACAAAGACCGCCGACCAGCTCAGCCCTCCCTTCAGCAGAGGAGAATCCCACCCTCCCGGAGACAAGATCTGAGAAACTCACCTGATGCACGCGAAAATCCGAGCAGTGAACAACCGGTGGCCGGTGAAGGGGAAGTCGGCGGCTCCCGAAGACCTAAGAGCCAGCAGGTCTTAGGTTATCCTCTGATGACCGCGTTCGAATCCCAAGCCACGATGACCGGTGAGCGAACGGCTCTCTCTCTCTCTCTCTCTCTCTCTCTCTCTCTCTGCACTATGCTGACGGCGCTGGCAAGGCAGACGGCGGCGACTCGTCGGACGGCAGTGATGCCTGACAACCACGGCATCAACCAAGGCAACCGGTTGGGCCAGAGAGAGGGACTAAGTTGTCTGTGTCCGAGTTTCAGCAGATACCTATGTACCTCAAAGATTCAGCTTCATGCCCTCCATGGTGACCGCACCCTTTTTACCTAATTAGAACCTCTGGCAACCACGAGTTAATTGTTGATCACTACCATCTTTACTAGATGTTGCGAGCGAAGAAATTGAGTTGTAATTCATGAAGAGGGAAGTCTCTAAAGCTTTATATGATTGTTGTGGCGATAAACCTCCCTACCAAATGACATCAACATGGCTTTCCTCCAAGCAACAGGTCATGATGCGTTTATTCTCCAAGTTTTTCTCCGCTACAAAATTTTTGGTGAGTCTCAGTGTGATTTTATTGGTCTTCTTCCTAAGAAACCAAATGCTGAAGATATTAGAGATTATAGGCCAATTAATTTGGTTGATTGCATTTACAAGTTTCAAATGTCTTGGCCCATAGATGAGAGGTGACATTGGGGGTCTCATTCAAAGCTTATAGATATATAAGTTACACATCAAGATGGCTTAAGACTTTATTCTCCAAGTTTTTCTCCGCTACAAAATTTTTGGTGAGTCTCAGTGTGATTTTATTGGTCTTCTTCCTAAGAAACCAAATGCTGAAAATATTAGAGATTATAGGCCAATTAATTTGGTTGATTGCATTTACAAGTTTCAAATGTCTTGGCCCATAGATGAGAGGTGACATTGGGGGTCTCATTCAGAGCTTATAGATATATAAGTTACACATCAAGATGGCTTAAGACTATGTCAATGAAAGACAGATCCATAAATTTTGTACAACAAGTCCTAGTTTTAAGCTTCCTAAGACTTGATAATACCAATTGATTTTTAGGGTGTTCAATTTTAAAATTTTAAGGATTTTCAATACAAAATTTTCAATAATTTTTCTAATCGAGCAAGTCTCAAGACACCCCATCGTAAGTGTGCATTCGCCCTGATGTCAAGCAGGAGCTCCTTATCTATCTTATTAGAAGAATAGGATTCAAGGAGAGGTAGATTTCATAGACTCATCAATGCATCTATTTTGACTTCTTTGGTGATGCTAGTCAATGAACAGAATTCTTTTTAGCATCTAGAGGTTTCCATCAATGAGGACTCATATTTTTCCTCTTCTTTTTATGTTGGTCATCTAAGTTTTCCTTAGAATGTTATGTTCAGCTTTTACATCGTAGCTTATCTCCGAGTTTTCATTGCTCAGACAAATTGAGCTACTATTATTTTATCTCACCTTCTCCTTGTTGATGACACCATCACCCATTGTGATGATGATTGTAAGCAAATAGGGAACCTTTGAGTTCGATCTATAGGCTAGAGCCTGTTTGTCACCTTGGCAAAAAGTTTCATCTTGTCTCTTGGACAAATGGATAACATCCAATAGCCTGCAAGTCTCTTAGGCTACATTTTTCATTCTTTACCGAATTTTTATCTCGGACTCCCTCTTAAAGCATAACTTGAGCAAAACTTAGTAGAGGGAGGGCCTGTAATTGAGAGGTTTAAGAGAAGGCTTTCAAAGTAGAGGTCTAAACACCTTTCCAAGGGGGATGATTGGCTGTCACCAAAAAGGTCTCCTAGCATTCCCCCTTACTTTCTCTCTAATTCCCACACCAAGTCAGAAACAACTCAAAGAAGCTTCCTCTGAAGTTCTCTTGCGAGTGATTTCATACATCAAGTGGGATGGAATATACTTAAGCTTCCCGTTCATTGATAGAGGATTGGGCACCAGGACATAAGGCTCTTTAGTGGGCTTTACTTTGTAAGTAGTTGTAAAAATTAAGATTCATGAATGAGAAGATGAACCTTGGAGAAGGGTAGTTACAGCCAAATATAGTGACAATTCAAAGAAGCTTCTCCTTTACTTTCTTCAATAATTCCCATAGCAAGTTAGAAACAATTCAATGAAGTTTCCTCTGAAGTTCTCTAGCTAGCTATTTCATGTATCATCTAGTGGGATGTTATTTCATGTATCATCTAGTGGGATGGAATATCATTAATCATCCCGTGCATTGATAGAGAATTAGGCATCAAGATTTAAGGCTCTTTAGTGGGCTTCACTTGGTAAGTAGCTGTAAGAATTAAGATTCATGAATGAGAAGATGAACCTCGGAGAAGGATAATTACCTCTAAATAGAATGAGGATTGTTTTGGATGGTATTCTTCTACTTATTTTGAGTGGCATCCTCTTCAGCAAATGGGTCTTACCGGTAAAGCCTTTGAAGGAAAATTCCTAGAGGATAGGGAAAATTTTTATTCCCATTTTTCTTTTGACATTGGTGTTGGTTCTTCCATCTCTTTTAGGCATGACCTTTGGTGTGAAGGTGTTCCCTTGAGAGACTTTTTCCCTCCTCTTTATGTCTTGCAGTGCATAGAAATGCTTCGGTTGGTGGTTGCAGTGAATAGAAGTTGTTGTCACATCACAAATTTGAGTTTGACTGCTAATTAGTTTTACAAAAACAAGCACTTCCTACTGGTGAAACTTTCGATATAAAAATTAAAATCTTACTGAACACCGAAAAAAACAATCACTAACAAACAATGCACAAGCAAAAAGGTCAATATCTGGGCAATTTTGTTTGAACTTCGATTTATAGAGGACAAAAGCAAAATGCCACAGTAAAATGTGCTCTAATTTATCTATAATGCAGTTAACAGGAGACTTACCCCTTTGCACAATCTCGGGGAACGAAGTGGGAGTGAAGGAGAGTTAGTGAGAGTGCTTACCTCTCTTAGCTATGTTTGGAAGTTTATCATAAAAGATAGAGAGTTCAAGAGATTAAGTTAGATTTTCTCCTAAATTTTCCTACTCTACTGAAGTGTCCAACAAAGTAAGTAGATAACTCTTTCATATCTCTGTTTACTCCTATTCTTTCTTACTGTACTCTCAAACAAAGCTCAGGTCTAACAGAAACGATCTCCGTGCAATTTAATTGTAGGGCTATGACTGCATACATTCGGACCCCTCCTTGATCACTAAGTATGCTCTGTCCTAGCAGGAAACAATACATTGGTTTGATCCATGTTATGCATGGACATTAATACTCTCTTACATGGCCAGAAAACTGTTTTCCACTTTGTTGAGGATTTCAAGTCCAAACAACAAAGAAGAAAAAAGTTACTGACTTACCAAAGTGATTATCTAACGGACGGGTTTTCATGCCAAATCCATTGTGACTCCATCTATTGAGATTATTTTTATTGATTCTCATCCTGTTTAGCCATCCCTCTCTAAAGTATTGGAAATCCAACCTATATCTTCTAGTTCTAGACTACAGAAAAATCCACAGTTAAAATCACCACTAAAAATATTTGAAGGATGAAAAGGGTTTTGGATAAAATGCCAAGGAACAAACCTAAAACAAAAGTAAAAGAAAAAAATTTAAGGTGCCAACAGAAAAGGATTGTACATCACCCACAGATAATATTACTCTGAAAATCACATAACACAACATTTAATAGAAAAAAAGAAATTCTTTCATATTCCAATTTGGCTAACAACTTCATGTCTTATAAATGCTTTTTTGTTTTGTAAAAAGCAAAAACATACACCACAAACTAAGACTTCTCAGCATGTTAGGAAGCAAGAAGTCAGGAGCAAATAGCTAATTGGCAAAGCCAGGACATACTAACGCCAGAAGAAAAATTCAAGGATCATTTGATATCATGCTCACATTCAACAAATCTAAAAATTTAGGGGGAAAAAAATAAAATCGAGATAGATATAACTACATAAGCTCACCTTGATGCCGAACCGATCTTCAATAAGTGTTTGAATATATTCAATTATTTCTCCCCTCCTTTTTTCAGAACCAACAGTGGGCTGGACAACAGATAGTATCTGCTCGGTTATGTTCTCCCCCACCATCCATTTGTTGGCGACATTTGATGAAGGATGAAGATCAGACAAGGTTGACGAAAACGATGAAGATCTAGATGACAGAGGAAGTTGAGAATGTAAATCTTGAATGCCCACCATGTCAAGGAAATTGCGAACTTTATCCCTGGAAAGAAACCTGAGATCTATCAGACACAGAAGTACCTTGGACCAAACTACAAATAAGATGTGCAACTAAGAAATAAGATGTACATAAAAGCAAATAAATCAGAATCTTACGGAGAAATAAAGAAACCAATAAAAACACGAACAAGTTTCCGCATCAAGTTGGATATCCCAGAAACAAATTAAAAGCATGACTCGATTATCCCTTCCACAGAGCAGATGGATTAAATTTACAAATAAAATATACAACTAACATGAAAGTCGAATTTGACACAAATTAAGAACAAAACAAGATTCCATTGTTGAAACTGTGCCCGCTGCTGCATTTTCTTAACATGTTCCCCATCCTCTATGACCAACTGCATCTATGAGATTTTCATGGTCAGGCTCCAGTGGCTGATGCATCCAACCATTAAAATTAGGTAAGTGGACAAAATAGAGTTGGGAAGGTTACTTTACCACAGAAGCAATCCAAATATTATAAACTCAAGACCTAGACGTCACAAAGCTATGAAATGTTAGAAAAGGGAGAAAATCAAGATCCAAAGAGATCAAGAAAGTCAAATTTTAAAACCAATCTCAGTGGATAGTGATAATGAAGCTTCAAGAAACCAAACAAAAATTTATACAATATTTTAAGAATTTGCAAAAAATATCACTGAGGTAATTAGAAAAGAACAGAAAAGTTAATCTACAATGAAGTGTGAAGACTGCCAGAAAGGCAAAAATGTTAGGCATTGTTAATTAAAGAAAACAAATCAGTAGTATCAAGACAACAGAACTAAGTTACTTTCCCAACTCAAGCAAACACTAGGTGCAGATTATCGCAATAAATGCATTCTCATCTGCATTGAAGTTTCTGTGTCTATAATTGCTACTTGAGTCTTTATAATGCATCCTTTGATTACTCATAAAAAATTGCTACTTCGATGGATGAAGATGTGGATACATGTGAATCTACTTCGATAAACTGAGATATCTACCTACAGATCCGATGTAAAATGGTGGCTCATTCTTCTTTCCACATCGGACATCCAAGTCTTATATTTGGATGCCAATAATCACAGTGATCCTGGTCAACAGATCAAGCATTGCATCCTAAGCCTATTATAAATCCCATTTCTTAAGTTTGAACTGTAACATGTAAATATTACCATAGGCTGAATCCCACATTTTGGAAAGCATGATATAGCCAACATGAACTACACCTAGTCACTTAGGCCCCTAAGTTTATGTGGAGTAATTTCAAACTAACTAACAACAATGCCACATTCTACGTCCACAATTTCTGCTCCACTGCATCCCGTAAGTTTATTTAAGTTAATGAAAAGGCTTACTTAGATTCTAAAGGCAAAAGCAGCCATTTCTTCTTAAGTGTATGTGAAGTAATTTCTAGCTAGCTAAGAACATTGCCACATTCTACGTCCATAATTTCTGCTCCACTGCATCCCATAATTTTATTTAAGTTAATGAAAAGGGTAACACTTGATTATTATATGAGCCTATATGGCAAAATTAGTTGTTTAGGTAGCGGTTTAAGTAGCTGTCTTAGACTGATAGCTGATAGTTTTGAGGCTTTTAGTAGTCGATGGTTCTAATTCAGCTCTACCATAGCCCTTGGCATATGGTCATTTAGATAAGCAGTTTGAGAATATGCCCAGTAATTTAGCTATTCAGTTAGCTTATTAATGTAAATTAACATAAAAGAATATGGTGCCAAAAAATAAGATTAATGAAGGGTAACCAAAAGAATGTGATCGCTACTAAAAGTAAATTTTACAAGCTATAGAAATACTACTTGAAACGCTGATTCAAACACGAGTCCATGAATAAATACAATGTGACTTATGTGTACTTTGACTTAGTCAAAAACACTAAACACTGCGACAAATGTTGGAGCTGAACACAACTATAGTGCTACATCAAAAATTATAATTAATTCAGTATACATTTTTTATAAATAAAAAAAAAACGTAGAAAAATTCATATAACTATCCAGGCAACTTAGAACCAACATTAACACAAGTGCCGCAGAACCAACTAAGTTGAATTTGCTTACATCAACCCGACCAACAGAACATTTAGTGCAATTCAAAAACCAATGGCCTATACTTCAATCAATATCAATCAAAGTCCTGATGTCCAAATATCTCTTTCTCCTACCAATTGTAAAAAGAAAATATGCAATTTATTTTCACCAGATGATATTTGAAGGGCACTATCAAATTTAGGCCCTATTCGCTTCAATTTATTTGTTTCAGAGTAAGTTTAGTTTAGTGTAGTAAACAAGTTCACTTCAGTTCAGCAAAAATAAGTTCGGAATTCAATTGAAATGAGTCCAATTCAGTTCAGATAAGTTCAACAAAAGTGAGCTGAAAAGGGCAGGGCCTTAATCTAGTTTTTTACACAAATGATTCATTAATCTAGCAGTTCACCTGTGCTCCCTGTGCTCCCTCTACGACCATGAAGATGTGATTTATTTCAAGATTCAACATTTGCAGACAAGCAAGGAAAAAATAGTATTCCTTCCATTCCAAATTAACTGTTAAATCTTGGAAGTACATGAAAATAAGCATTAAATGCATCTAATGAGTAGAACATAGTTGAATTCTCTTTCCAACCAATAAAAACACCACTAAGAGGCTTGTTTTGCAGCGTGAAACAAATCCACTATGCCACATAATTTACATCCATAAGGATCAAGATCCTCATGGAGTTCTCTGTCATTACATTGGTCCCTCAGCAAAAACTAGACATAATAGCACACAGCCCACTGGGAATCCTCTCCTAGTACAGTTTGAGAGGTCAATACATATGCAGCCTTACTCTTTATCCTACGATATCAAAACCAGCAGAGAGACATGGGAGAAATTAACTCACTTTCAAACCCCACCACACCCCCCCCCCCAAAACAGAAAAAAAAACAAAGGAAAAGAAATAAGGAGGGTAATGTAGATGCTATTTCCAAATTACATAATGGAAAACAATTCAAGACTTCATAATTTGTAGTAACAAGAATAACAGAAGTATAAACTAAATAGATTAGAGAGCAGTTGTAACAGTACCACTAGCAGTTGCAGGACTGCAATAGCCGAGTACCAATGGCAAACACCACAGGGAAGAACCAAGTTGAGTGAAAATACAAGATATTCCATCAGCGGCACCAAGCACAGTCATCAAATTTTCCCCACAGCATTTATAGCCAAAGCCTAAACTCAATTTTAAGACAAATGTTTAAAGGCAAGGTACCATAGAAGCAAATTTATCAAGCAGCCTTCTGAACCTAAAATTTGGGTGGAAACTACAAGATCCTGTAATTAGATAACAATTCATTGTGAAGTAAAAGTTAAGAGACCAAGAGAACAACAACGCATGATAAGCTGTGTGTTACGGAGGGGAAGGACGGACACTAGAATGCACTGCTAGGACAATTTTGTAACATTACATCGTTTCAAAGCCAACACCAAAGTGAACTCTTATACCGGTGAGATCATGTACTTCACATTCGGACACTGGGAGGGATAGATAACGTAGAATAATGGCTAGCATGACAGAGGAAACACCTACCTAATAGAGGCCATCGCACTCCTTTGCAAATAGCATATACTTGTACGAGTAAGCAAATTTAGAATCTATGAGGAAACTAGTCGCCATAAAGCATCACTAAGAGTCATATAATGAGTCTTGCATTTATTTTTTTTTCCCTATTTCCTTTTTTCCTTAGCAAACCGAAGTCATAAGGAGGGTCAGCTCCTCACTAAAAGAACCATTCGCCACATGATAAAGTTGCAGTTTACTCGTACTTGGTCAATCCATGTCAATGCGAGTAATGCACTACACATTTAAGTGTGTTATTAGTAACATAGGACACTCCCAGGCAACTGAGAAGGCAGACAGAAAACCAATGAAATTTCACACAAAAATTATCAATTAACTCAACTCAACTTTATTCAGTTACCCAAATCTGATTTCCTCTGCTAGACAAGCAGGTTTGCATAATGAAGAGATCCAAGAGATACTGAACAACCAAAAAGGATTAAAGACAGCAAGGAATGACTTTAAAAGGTTCCCTAGGTAATACACTTAGATCTCTAAACTGTTGGCTTTTCCAAAAACATAATCACAAAAATATCTTGTCAATGATAGTGTCAAGCATCCACTATAGCTACCTAGAAATATAGAGTTATACACAGTGTGTAAGACATTCGCTCCTCCCAAATTGAGGAAAATTTTCAAAAATAATAGGATCTGCAACCTCAATGAGTATAAAAGAAGTCATCAACAACACCCATTTTTTATCCTGCCTGAAACTTTGGGTGTAGGGAGATTAACGTAGGCAACTTTACCCATGCAAGCAAAAAGATTTTTTTCCAATATATCCACCAAAAAAAAGGGGAAAAAAGTCTTTACTGGCTCAAAAGAAGTTAGTATTAAAAAACCGCAAGGTGGGTTAGACAGAATTGAGAGAATGATAAGAATTGAATAAGAACACGGGTTGCAAAGTTACTAAGCATTCAAGGTTACATCACATATTGCTACAAAAGCAATAAAAACACCTATACTAAGAAAGTGAAGTAGTAGGCACACCAACACTTAACTCTTTCAGCGAGTGATCACTTCCCTAAAAATTACCCTTACTATTTTGAACAGCAGAAATAATATATCTGTTTCTGATGACCGAGTGGCATGTTGAGGGCTGAGGAAAAGTATTGTGATTGTAAGGCCTAATTGGCTCAACCACGAGGATAACCTTCTCAAACCCGCCCCCATGGCCACAAGCTTCCAATGACATAGTAGTTATAAAGAAAGGTTACTTGAACTCAGCCATACTCATGTTGCAATGGCAAGTTCCATCATTTTGAGAATTCTGTGTTCTTTTTTTTCTCGGAGTTTGAAATGAATGGTCCAGTATGCGTTGGACTGTAAAATTTCCAACATTGGTACTTGAGATGAAATGAAGACATCAGTGAAACATAAGGCAATACAATGCTACATCACACGATTGAATGACTGTGGTGAAAGTCAAACATAAGTCTCTGTAGACTGCAGGTCCGTTTCAGCAGTATTCAATCCAAAAATGCCACCCTAATTCTATGTTTGTTTTACCTAGACAGAGACAAAACCCAAACTAAGCACAGATGCACACAGGAAATGAAACAATCCCCTAAAACAAGACCCAAGACATGGAGAAAGAGAGTCTAATTACTTGTCTACGTACGGTACCAAGAACAAGAAGCCAAAGCATAGACCAATGGTAAAATGACAAATAAAGGATCTGCAGATCCAGTCTCCATCCAAGCTTTGACCAGGAACAATCTGCAATAATTGCTCTAATCATCACAAAACAACTCTCCAAACCAAAACACACACTCACACAGACAAATATCAAGTCAAGTGACCATACATGTATCCATATGAGAAAGGATGTATTGCAGGCAAATCCCAATCAATTAGACAGCTAACAAAACCACCTTGAAGCTATATATGTGTTCCCAAGCACAGGAGCAGTTGCTACTACCCCCACGATGATCTAATGATTTGAGGGACAATTCAAAATCGTGTTCTGAGGCTCCCTTTTAGGTTGTGCCAAATACCTGTGTAGATAGTTTTCTGCTAACAATCCATCCTAGTGACGCATAAATACGATTTCCATTCCCATTGGCAAATTTAGGTGATTGATCAGAGACCCTCCAGTAAAAAGTATTTTCTACAAACAATTGTAAGAAATTGCCATTTCAGCTTCATGGAATAATGGTGATTACACATCCCAAACTTCAGCAGTCTCACTCAAGACACACTACAGTAGGTAATTGATTTAGTCTCCACGACCACATGATGATTTTGAAATAACAACTGACGACGCGATACAACTTATTACAGAAAAGGATGAACTGGACCCAAGAACTGCAGACCAATTGCCTTAGAATACAGTCAAACCAAGTTATAAAATAACACAACAATGCTCAAATATAAATAAATACAGTAAGAAGAAAATTCAGGAATGATAAAGACAAACCAGGAATCAATACCCACCAAGAGTTTGCCATTTGTCTTTGCACTGGAGCAACTGACAGTATACTGCTAAAGATTTTGATGCCAAGCCTGCAATGATTCCTCCCACTTTATGCTGCTGAAAAGCATAGCATAGTGAGATACTGGGAATAAGGCAACCAAAGGAGAAAGCCTCACTTCGGAAAGGGAACAGTCAAATAATCCCCCGAAAAGACACCATTATCAAAATTCAATCGATAATTACAACATAAATTCAAAAAAAAAAAAATTTAAAAGCCCTTTGAAAAAAAAAAAAACAGTAATTATAACAGATGCGGACAGCAAGATGGGTCCACGAAAATTGATGAGAAAAGAGGGTTTTACCCAATTAGAACCCTAAATTTTTGCAACGTTGATAATTTAGACATTTTGGAGGTGGCCCTGAAATTGGAATATGATAAAACCGCTGCTGCAGTATCGCTTCAAATAACCCACCCACAGAGATGAAGACATCCCATGAAATATTAATTCCATAAATACAAATGATGATGATATCTAGAAAATATGGGATTAGAAATATCATGGTTGGTGGTAGTATTAATGGGTAAATAACGGAAAAAATACACAAAAGGGTTGCGACGAAATTAAGTTAATCAGCCTGGAGATCCTTAATTGGCTCCTAATTGGAACGATGGGTTTCCAGAAAATACAGTGAACCATTCAATTTTTGTGAAACGTCCGAACTTGACATTAATACAAGCACTTTCCATTCCCCACTCCCTGACAAATAGTCAAGTGAAATGTATTTCCAGATTTACTTCCAAAACCTCTCAGAGACACGCTGGATGAGCCACGTTTTTTATTAAAAATTTTTAAAAAAAAGTAAAAGCGTTTTCTTTCTCTTTTTTTTATTTTTCTGTTTTTAAATCTACTCCTTCCTTGTTTAATAAAAGAGAGTGTCCTTTCATTCTTGGATTATTCCTCCTCCCAAAATAGCTTACATTATTGAGGATCTATTCTTTTTATCGGCAAATTTTTTTCTACTAATTTCAATTAATATCGACTAATTTTTACTAATTTTTACCAACCCTAACAAAAATATTTCAATCTTTTTTAACTTCAAAACACCTTCAAAATCTATTTTTTTTAAGGATATACAATTGCGTATGTTGAATATGTACTTACATCACCCACTAAAAACACATTCAAAGTTGGGCTGCGTATATAAATAGTCATATAGGCTCATAGTCGATGCAAGAACGTCCGAATTTAAAGTTTGGAGTATCATTATCTAATACCCCATAACACAATATATTATTATCCAAAATTTCATATTAAAATGGTTTTTTAGGGAATCATATAGAGGTGAGTTTTTAAGAATATCTAACTTTTTGACTACTTAAATTAGGTCAATTAATACTTCCTTTATTATCTCAAATAATTAAGCGATGACATGGTGTCGTTTACTTTAATGGATTTAGAAACTACTCATCCCTCTCTTTTGCTGTCTATCTTTTTTTTCCCCCCCTTTGTGAGCAATTTCCTTTCTATCTTTTTTTCTTGTAATAATAATGATAATAATCATAATACTCATATAATTTTTGTAGTCCGCAACCTTGTTTCTCTTTCCAATCTTCGTCCTTTCTCCTCCACTGCCCATGCCCAACCCAAAACCTAATTACATTCTATCTATTACTAACAAAATCCATAATTCGTTTTCTGCTGATTTTAAAAATGTTAATGCAAAAGAGAGCTTGATGAGGCCATTTCTAAAAACGCAAGTATATCTAGTATTCTACTGTATCCTAGTAAAGCTAAAATCACTAAATTCAAAATTTCGAAGAAATTTAAAAATTGTGAACTAACAAGTGGACTTGTTTATCAATGATGTAGCCCGAAAAAATTTAAAAAAAAAAAATTGTTCTTCAAATGAATTGGATCAACCCCAGATTCCCTATTTATGAATAACTGAAAATTCAACTCAATTCTCTCACTATCGATCCCTTTTTTTGGGAATGAGATCAAGATTTCCATTGCTCCAAAACGAGATAAAATTACAAAGGAAACCCGGGCATCCAAGTAAAGACATCCCTAACCCAAATTGACTAAGCTAGTATCCCCTTCAACTCCAACAAATTTTATCCTGAAAATTATTATGCTAATCAAAAGACTTTTGTTGTCTGAATTTGATGTAGTTCCTAGCCTATCATAACAGGTAGACTATAGCACACAGACCCAGGAGGAGGAGGATACTGAGGATAGTACCACCATAAAACCCAAATTGCCTAAGGAGGAGCTTGTAGAGGAGGATGACCCTGAAGAAGAGCCAGCTGAGGAGGGAGTTATGCGAAGAATTTAAGAAACTGGAGATCAATGTAGTGACGAGGGAGGTCAGACCTATACTTTATACCATGGAGGTGTAACCTATCCTCATTGAGGAAATTCGGACTGCTCAGGGCACGGACCCATAGTGGATAGGATCAAAACTCAGGTGTTACTAGGAAAGGCACCTGGCTTCATGATTCACGAAGATGGGAAGTTAAGGTTCCAAAACCGGGTATGCGTCTCTGTCATAGAGGGAATCAAGAAGAAAAGTTTGGATGAGGGGCACGACACCCCACACTCTGTTCACCCTAGTGGAAACAAGTTGTACAAGGACTTGAAGCGAGCCTTTCGGTGGAGCAACATGAAACAAGAGGTGGTAGACTATGTGGCGAAATGTCTGACGTGTCAACGAGTGAAGGCGGAATACCAAAGATCCACAGGACTCTTACAACTGTTGGAGATTCTCGAGTGAAAATGTGACTCAGTTTCTATGAACTTTGTAGTGGGTCTACCACAAACCCAGAGAAAGAACAACTCGATTAGGATCATCATGGATCGATTCACAAAGACAGCCCACTTCATAGCCATGAGGAACACATGGATCTTAGATCAGTTGGCCCGTACCTATCTAGAGGAAATAGTCCCATTACATGGGGTACCGAGTTCTATAGTTTCAGATCGGGACACTACATTCCAATTTGAATTCTGGCAGAAGTTACAGGAGGCGTTCGAGACGCTGTTACATTTTAGTACAGCCTTCCACGCAACAACGGATGGTCAGACTGAACGGACGATCCAAAAATTGGAGGATATGCTACGAGCATGCGCGTTAGATTTCAAACAAGCTTGGGATGAGCAGTTGGCGTTGATCGAATTCTCTTACAACAACAGTCATCATTCCAGCATCGGGATGGCCCCGTATGAAGGGTTTTATGATCGACGATGCAGAACCCCATTGTGCTAGCAAGAGATTGACGATGCATTGACCACTTGGCCTGAGCTAATCCAGGCAACTATCCAGAAAGTCAAAGTAATCCAAGAACAACTGAAAGCGGCCTAAAGTCGATAAAAGAGATATGCGGAACGAAGGCGCAAACCTCTAGAGTTTGGGATGGGAAGCCGAGTTTTTCCTTC
Organism: Carnegiea gigantea; assembly: GCA_029747015.1. Classification (NCBI taxonomy): domain Eukaryota; kingdom Viridiplantae; phylum Streptophyta; class Magnoliopsida; order Caryophyllales; family Cactaceae; genus Carnegiea; species Carnegiea gigantea. Next base: position 559,381 of record JAKOGI010000309.1, on the reverse strand, counting down.
GAATGTCTCCAACCAAGGGCATCATGAGGCTTGATATGATGAGCAAGCTTAGCCCTAGATACATCGGGCCATACCTCATCACTCAACATGTCGCGGAAGTAGCTGATGGTCTAGAGTTACCACCAGAACTACCCAGAGTGCATAACATCTTCCATGTATCACACCTACGCAAGTATGTCCCTGACCCATCCCATGTCATAACACCGGATCCTATAAAGTTGCGAGAAGATTTGTCTTACAAGGAGCAACCGATTCGCGCCTTGGATTGAAGGGAAAAACAACTCCATAGGAAGATAGTGCCTATAGTGAAATTTCTCTGGCCAAATCATGAGATATTGGAAGCCACATGAGAACCAGAGCAAGAAATGCAATCCAATATCCTTACTTATTCGACTGATCAGGTGTGTGCAAAGTTTCGAGAACGAAACTTCCTTTAAGGGGGTAGAATGTGAAACCCCAAAAATTATTTTATTTATTTAGGATTTTTTTTATGTATTGGACTGACTTAAAATGTTTGAGCTTGTAGGGGTTTAATTCCTAAAAAATTTAGCAGTATTGTTCGGATGTTAATTAAGCGGTCCAAGCCAAAGGAACATTATTCTCTCGATTTTCTATTTACAAAAAATTCAAAAATTTCTTTAAAAACAAAAAAAGAAGTGCAAGGGGGGAAAACCTTGTTATTTAAACTTTCTCTTCCCCTCACTTGCCTCATAAGAAAACTAATCCACACTCTCTTTCTTCCTCTTCCCTGCTCCTATCTCATGGCACCCCCTACTCTCTCCCCCCCCCCCCCTCGATTGTGCGCCCCCCTGCGTGCCGCTAGCCATCCCGAGCCACTAGCCGCCCTTCCTCCCATTCTCTCACCCTCGGTAAGTTATAAAGATTGATGTAGATCCTAACCAAGCATACTAGTTCTATTGAAATTTCTTCATAAAATCTCTATATTTTGGTATTGAATCTAATTATTTTTCATACTATTTTATAAACCTCAGAGTGGAGCACTTAGTTGGAGAGTTAATACACCCTAAAGCCCTCTCTTTCTCTCTACCATTCATTTCAAGGTAAAAGATTCATTCTTTCTATAACTTGGATTGTTTTGACGATTAAGTGTAGTAGGATTATGGGTGAAAACATTGTATGCATACTTGGGAAAGGGTTTAAGTCGGGATTGAATGAACTCGAGTCTAAAAGTTATGATATAACCACTGTTCGTTACACCCAGAATGTAGTCTGACTTCATGGATTTGCTGGTAATTATTGGACTCTCCAAAAATTATAAAAAAATTAGGGATCATAGATCTATGTGTCTCTAATTGAGGAATTTTGAATTTTGTAAATAGGAACTAAAACCACTTAGTTATGCCATTGTACGGCGACTGTGCAATCCTAGTTTAGGATTTTGGTTAATTTCGAGTCAGTGACACCCAGAATATGCTAATGGCCACAAAAGAAAAGCTGTAGTTCGAAAATTGGCCTTTCAAGAATGGGCTAGCTCTTAAAAATCTAACATCGGGAGTGAAAGTTATGGGCACTGGAAGTTTAGCTTGTAATTTGTTTGTAATCTGGGAGTGCACAGTAGAGATAGGTGTGTTGGAAAATAATGTAAAAATGCCCTAAAAATATAATTGAGGGCCTAAATCAATAGTTGGGTATAAAAAGATGCCTAAAGAATTTATTGGGATATATTTTATCATGCAAGGAGTCGAGTTAAGGATTTAATACTAACAGAAATTATTTTATAAAATTGTATAGGCCCGAATTAGCATTCCGAGCTCAAACTTAGATGACCTGCTCTAACAGGTAATGATCATGCCCTAAGTCCTCCAAATATCCCTTTAAAATATGTCTTATTAGTGAACTGTGAAAATTTGTTTGAATTAATGTTTGAGGGATTTCCCTGGATAAATGGGTGATGGGACTCTTGAGTTTTATTGACATTGTTGTGAATATTAGAAATTTGCATATGGTATCTTTGATGATTTACTGTGAAAGTACTAGTGACATGCTTTTGGACCATGATAGGTCAGGATGGGGTCCTAATTAAATACCAATCCTATTTGTAAGTATAAGAATTAAGGAAATGATTAGGCGAGACTAGGGAGTTTTACTCTTGCTTGGCTGAAGGTCATTAGCCGTCCCTGGGTAAAGTGCATTCATGGTTAGCGGCCACATGCCACCTTGTGGGTGGACGTGGGTTAAGTTAGTGGTAACCGTCTAAATTGACGGTAGGCCATGATATGGTTGAGTGGCTGCATTAAAACCAAATGGAGGCCATGAGACCTGTTGAGGTCGCTCGCCCCTTTTATCCTTAAAGCTAAATGAGTGTGACTGAGATGGGTGTATATTGGTACTGAGACTAGTAGGGTGTCTTTTATGATATAGTGGAATTGTCTGTGTCTTCTTCACCCCTATAATGATTTGAAATAAATTTGTATGCGTGTTTTGATAGTTTGGGGCGGTCGTTACTGAGTTTATCTCATTATTTTAAAGTGTTTTGTTTTCAGGTAAAGTTCATGAGGATGGGGAAGGGACTTCGGTTTAGAGCAAGGACGCGACACCTAAGAATCTTAATCACAATGAATAAGGCTTAAATTGTTTATGTTTTAAGATAAATGTTGTTTAAATATGGACAATTTGATGTTTTGTCAACAAGATTTGATATTGTGTTTGAATTTGGTACTAAGTTACTCATTAGAGGTTTTATGCGATACTTAACCTTGTATTCCTTAACAGGAAATGCAGCAGTAACATCCTTAGGTTTTGCCTCTGCGATGTAGGTTAATATTAGTAAATAAAATGAATTAGAAATTTTGGGGTGTTACAATGACCCTCTAGCTTCAAGAAGCATGGATGAAACTCTAACACGCTAGAAGTCCCTCCTCTTAAGGTAATTCATACTTATCCAAGCATCCTACATGCCGCTTGTGTGATGGATAATTTCCTACACCAACTTGACGATTAGAGCTTTGGTTCTAGCCCAGGGTTTCTTTGAAATTCAGATCCCTTCTTCATATGTCCTCCTATCATATCCTAACTTATAATAGCCAAATATTTCTTATCGACTTTGCCTGACCATAGAAAGCTCCTGCAGAATGAAGTAATCTCAGAGGGTGCCCGCGTACATAGTAAAAAGACTTGCACATTGAATAAAACAGAAGCAATCAAATTCTTTCTCCCAGCATATGTTAGAAATTTAGTGGACCGACGATGAATATTGCGAATATTCTTTAGCCCCTGGAACATAGCATGAGTGATCCTCGTAGGTGAAAGGGGCACATCCAGATATCTATAAAGTAAACCCTCTTTAGAAAAATCCTTAATAACCAGTATAAGTTGTAGAGTTTCCTCAACTTCTCCAAAATATAAACATGACTTAACTGGATTTGCCCTAAGGCCTGACATGCCATGAAATTTGTTCAAATATCTACCACTTCACCAATAGACCTTATGTCTCCCTCAATTTTTTTTTTAAAAAAAAAGAAGTAAAAAATCACCTGCAAACTCTAAATGGGTAGAGTGAAGTTGCTTGCATTTAGGATGGCGTCAAACGCCTGACTCTTGACTGTCAGCTTACACTCTTCACTGAGAATTTTCATGCACAAAACAAATAAGTATGGGGATAAAGGATCCCTTTGTCTCAAGCCTCTTTTACCTTTGACTTGTCCTTGTTGTTGACCATTCATCACCATAGAAAAAGAGGAGGATGTAATGCAAGCACGATAAAAGTAATAAATCTTCCAGAAAATCCTAGGTCCTCCAAAGTTTTTAGCACAAAATTCAATTCAACAGTATCATAGGCTTTCTTTTTATCACTTTCAACATTGCTTTAGGTGAGATATTCTTTCTATGATATTTGTAAACCAGCTCATGGACCAACAAGATGTTGTCTTAGATATTCCTGCCTGTAACAAGTGCTCCTTGTTCCTTCCCAATCAAATCTCCAAGCACCAGTTGTAAGCGACTGACCAAAAGCTTTACAATGGTTTTATAAAACATGTTACAACAAGCAATATGTATGCAAACTTGGACACTTAAAGGATAATTAATTTTAGCTACAATGGTGATCAATGTAGAGTTGATGGTTTTAGGAACTTAGCATTTTGGAATAATGGTTGTACAGCTTGACACACCTCATGCTGAACAATGTGCCATGCTTTTTATAGAAGGTTGACCCATAACCATTAGGTCTTAGAGCATTTGCATCAGGGATACTCCATATAGCAAATTTGATTTCCTCGCGACTGGACTGATTAAGTAATAAATTGCCTTGATTTATTGTAAGAGTGTTCCCTTATGCACAAATGCATTATCCACCTCCCTGGTGGCATCAGAAGTACAAAGAAGATCTCTATAGAACTCCAACATCATATGTTGAATTAGAACTGGATCAGTAGTTAGCTTGCCATCACAGTCCACTGAATAATGAATTTTGCTTTTGGCATGCTTAGATTTTAAACAAGCATAAAAGAAAGCACTAATCAAGTCCCCTAGTTGGATGAATTGTTGTTTCGATCTCTAATAGAGGATTGCCTCCTCAAGTCTTCTTAGTTTTTGTAGTTTGTCAGTAAGCACCTTCATGAGTTAATCAAATCATCACTACAAGGATTGTTGTGCAACTCCTTCTGGCATATTTATAGTTCATGGGAGATCTTTCCAATCTTATTTGGAAGCCCACAGGAGTACTCCTTATGAAGCTACTTGAAATGCTGTTTCATGCACTTTTATTTGGTGAAGACCCTATGCAATGCATAGTTTCTCACCTCCTCCATCTAGCCATTGTGAACAATGTTAAAAAAAAAAATTGGATGCTCCTCCTGTACACTGAGATAAGAGGAAAGCCACTGAGAATTACAAAGGATTCTAGCAAGTTTACACCAAACTAGTTGTCCATCATGCTGCTTATTCCACCAGGTGTAAAAGCCTCCAGTAGCATGCATATCCATGGAGCTCATATTACGTAAAAAGTTAGCAAAGTCTCTAATGGAGCCCATACAAATGGGTATTACTGGGTCATTCAAATACATCAAATATAACATTGAAGTCACCAAGCAACATCCAAGGTAAACCATTCACATTCAGTCTTTGTAGATCAATCCATAACACTTGGCTTCCCTCTTTGCTATTATAATCATACAGCACTGTATAGAAAAAAGGTAATTTTTGCATCCAAATACTCACTTTGCAAGGTGTAAATTGAGCAGAAGCATGGACAATCTCAACATTGATAGAGTTTCTCCAAACACCCCAAATTCTTTTGTTACTATGAAATCTATAATTATGGTACCAAAGGACACCCCCTGAAACATCTGTTAAAAACTTTACTAGCCTTCCTTTCTTTAATTCTAGTGTCTAAAATACCATACAAATCTACTTTATTCCTCCAAAAGATAGAACTCATTTCCCTGTGATTCACAGGGTCAGTCATACCCCTCACATTTAAACCTATCAAATGGGTAATTCGGTTTAGGTACAGATCGGATTAAGTTTGTATTAGGTCATGTTTCAAATCAATTGACATTTTAGGTTAGTTTGGTTTGGGTCAGGTGAACTTCGATTCGGGTTGACTTTGGGTCAGCTAATTTTTGGTCCAATAAGCTTGTCATGCAAAAATAAGCAACTTTATCAAAAATTTTAAGCCAAGCATGGTCCAGTTCAGGTCAATTCGGGTGTCGGATCCACTTTTGGGTGGCTATTTTAGATGTTTAGTCTGGTATGGGTTCGGGTCATTCGTTTGGGTTTTAAGTTTCGAGTCTCGGATCACTTTTGCGAGGTCTACTCACATTCCATCCATACACCTTAATTCAGCTCCTTCTTATGATTGAACAAACTTCTCCCCACACTCTTTGATGCATACCCCTTGCTATGCATACTATTCCCTAATTTTGCACTTATAGGTACCACATATGCTTATTCCAAGACTTGAAATGCATTCCTCACTAAAATGTCATTTCCTGGTGGACTAGGCGTTTTTGGTCATAATGCTTTCCCCGATACAGTTTTAGTGTTCTGGCATCCCCCTTATATGCAGATTATTCCCTAATTTTACATTTATAAGTACCACATACTCTTATTCCAAGACTTGGAATGCATTCCTCACTAAAATGTCATTTCCTGGTAGGCTAGACTTTTTTGGTCGTAATGCTTTCCCTGATGCAGTTTTAGTGTTGTGGCCTCCCTGTGTTATTATCTGCTGAACATCATTTCCCTTCAAAGCAATGGATTTAACATTGGCTTCAGAAAGTGCCTCTATATGTGTCACATCCAGTTCTGACTAACCATGTTACTGGATTGGGTCAAACTGAGCAAGTTTGTCAACTTGAGATTGTGTGGGGACCTTGGCCTTCTCCTTCCACACCGCACCTAATCTTAGCTTTCTTATAGTCTTTTTCTTCATGGGCCAGACTTTTACATTTGCCATAATAATATGGAAGCCACCCATACGAAATGGGTTGTATAAAGTGTCTTCCATTTGGTAGATGAATAAGAGCTTTATTGGGAACAAGTTCTTTGAGAACCACCTCTACTTGAGCTCTAGTATATGAAATCCTCTGTTTTAGGATGTACATTGTTTGGCATATAGGGAACCCCAATAAGGCTCACAATTTTACTCAAGGTAGTCATAGGCAATGCATGAAGATACAAATCAAGCAAATTAATCCATACGGGGACTTTTGCCTTCCTCTATGCTAAAACTAAAGTTCATATTCCGTTTTTTCCAACACAAGTGCTCTACCCCCTCAAGGTCCAGAGTGCCTCTTTCAAGATGAGATCCCTATCTTCAACATTGTCAAACCAAAAAATGATCCATCCATTTTTGTGAATGAACACGCTTGGCTTGGCAATATCTTCAAGTTCTCAACAATGAATCCATGGATAATAGACAACTAAGGGGGAATACCCATGATACACTCGACCATAGCATTTGCTGACAATTCTACTTCCTCAACCACATCTTGAGGATTAATCACTGTTGTCGGGGTGGCATCCACCATCACAGGTTCAATATATTCCAATTCCAATCCATTTTTTGTGCTACAATTCGCAGGGAGTAATTACCGCAAGTTGAGCTTCCCTTTACTGCTATTCATGTTATGAGCTCCAGGTACCTGAGGCTCAGTCCTATGATTATCCTAAAAATTGTCCAGTTCTACTAAGTATCATCCACACTACCATCTAATTCCTCATTTGTAATTTGATATGCCCGTAAGCCAAAGACTCGTCTGATCCCTAATGAATCAGCATGATGGCTATTCCGTAGCTGTAGCACCTCCATGACCTGTCGACAAGTTTTCCCTATTATTAACCATAAGATCGATAGCAAAATCATAGATTATCACCTACTTGGTGTCATCGTAAGTCATCAGCCGCCCGATTAAGAGCAATCCCTGGAGATGAGAGTTGCATAATTGCACCTCCGTCAACAAATACCTCTTTCAATCCCCCCACAGTGTGCATATCCATAGTCTCAATCGCTCTTACCACCATTTTCTTCTTCATCGGACGACCTCCCTTTTTCATCGGAGAAGCAATAGCATAGGTTACCACTTGTTGCTTATCCTACGCCCCAGGAGCTCATCTCCGATGCCTCTTCTGCACTAACTACTAGTTGTTGGGAAAAAAAAAATTTCATCGTCGTCATCATCGTTATTAATGAATCATTTATTCATCTTGTGTTTAGTAATATTTTACAAATAATTACTACTATTGTTGCTGTCAGTACTACTACTATTGTTGAGAAAGAAACATATAAATTGAAGTAAACTAGTATGGACCCGTGCTTTACACAGCGCATGCTATAATAGATAGTTTAAATACATATATGTATATATATATATACACACACACACACGCACGCACGCAGCACACACACAACACACACATATATATATATATATATGTATGTATATATGTACACACACATATACGTATACATACATACATACATATGTATATATGTATGTGTGCGCACACACACGTGCACACACACACACACACACACATACACATATATGTGTGTCCACACACACACACACACACACACACACACACACACACACACACACACACACACACACACCAATATATATATATATATATATATATATATATATATATATATATATATATATATATATCTATGTCTGTATATATATATATATATATATATATATATATATATATATATATATATATATCTATCTATCTATCTATTAGGGTCTATTCTATTTCGCGATAGGATATAACTATAAGTTATAAGAAAATGAAAGGAGCTGTAAGAAACTGTAAGGAGTTGTAAGGAGCTGTAAGAGGATGTCAGGAGCTGTAAGAAGGTGCAATGATGGATGTAAGAAGTTGTTGAATTATTGAAGAGTTGTATCATATAATTTGTGACAATTATGATATATTAGCATATTCACGACTAAAATTTGATACCATTAGTAAACAAAATATTTCTTAATATAATTGAAACGAAATATGTTTGTTTTGCAATGAGTGTTTTGGATGGGAAACGGTAATATTAAAATAAAAAACTTATTGAAAATAAACCATTAACTAAGTTAACTACACAACTCAAAATGTACAATCAAGAGTACTCAGCAATGGAAACTCGCTAGGCATACCTTCTATGAGTTAGCATACAACTCAAAATGTATAATTAAGAGTACTTAACAATAAAAACCCATTTGGCAAGGTAAAAGAGTTTTATGTTGCAATATTATTTCATTGGGTAATAACTCTTTTACTCCTTAAACATATTATGTTTAACAAATCATTGTCTCTAATGTACTTTCAAAATTCAATACTTAAATGTTAAACATGAAAGACATAATCTAATTATAGTTATATTGGATAGCGAAATCACATCGCTTTATAAATTATCCACTTTTATTTATGCAATGTTGTATCGCTAATTTGATTGCATCCGTATTCAATCCTACTAAGTGAATTACATGGATTTATTTTTATTTTCTTTTGATTTTATTTTTTTTTTGCTTTCTTTTGTATTTTTATGTTCGATTTCCTTTTTATGGCAGAGATGGAAAGGGGTTTGATTTTACAAATATATTAAATTTACTATATCAAAATTCAATATTTAAACATGAAAGATATGATGTAATTATAGCTATATTGGATAGTGAAATGATCACAACATTTTATAAATTCATCCATTTTTATTTACATGATGTTGTATTGCTAATAATCCAGAAAAATTGAAATAGTATCACACTAAAATAGGGAGATTTCAATCAAAAATGCATAAATCAGAAGATACACATCAGAAATTCATGAAAATTTACAAAAAATAGCCAAGTGTCATAGATAATATACACTCAAATTTTGACAATTTTTCTGCAAGCAATAACTCCTAGAAATTGCAATAGTAGATGAAATCATGCATTAAAATAGGGTAATTCCAATAAACAATTCATAACTCACAAATTAAACATCCAAAAGTTAAAATTTACAGAAAATTTCCAAACAACATGTAGATTCTATAGTAAAAGTTTTATAATTTTTTTCCAACCCAATAACTTACAATAATCGAAACAGCCTAAAACCATTAATATTCTTTTAAAAGCAAAACAAATCAATATACTTTAAGAAGCCAAAAAAATTCCTAAATTCAACAACTCACTGTGCAAATGTTAGAGGGTCTAGACTGTGCAATGTTTGGAAGGTCTGGACCCTATCAAATTAGGCACTTTGTTACCTGTGCTTTGTATGAATTTAGAAAAGTATTAATATTCTTTGTCACAAAAAAACATAAAACTATTAATATTATTTAAAAAGCAAAAAAAAAAGTCTTTGGAAGGTCTATTTTATGAATAACATAAAATCTAGGAAACTAATAAAAAATGCACAAAGTTGCTTTTCCAACAAAATCCTACAATTTTATTTCTTGTTATTGAAAACAGGCCAAAAAAAAAAAAAAATCTCACTCAGCAACGCAATTGTAATTTAGGAAGTTTTGAAACTTATTTAAATATAATCAAAATTGAATCAATGGTTGAGACCAAGAAAGAGATTGCATCCAACGGTCTAAAAACTCTAATTTATAAGAATTTAGAAAAAATCCACATCATCACAACATTGCTATTATATAATAGTATAGATATTGAAGGTTCAAGAATGATATCTTTTTTATCTATAATTTCCATAGTTATTTGTTACTAACTACTTCATAATTCATATTTCCATAATTATGGGATTATTCTTTATTGGCATTTGACTTTATTTCAACCATTACAGAATTATACTTTCCGCGATTATGCTTGCCTGGGATCATTTCCTTAGTTGTTAATGATTTTTTTCCACCATTACAGAATTACACTTCCTGATATTATACTTCCCGGGATTAATCTTTTTTTACAATCTAGTGGTGATAAGGGGACAGAAGGAATTCAAAAGGTTTAAGAAGGATATTTTTTTTATAATTTTCATAATCACTAATTACTGCATAATCATTCCTTTTAGAAAAAAAATACTCCATAATCCTCATTTCGATAATTATGGAATTATACTTCATAAGATTATGCTTTCTTAGGATCATTTCCTTATTAATGATTTTTTCCCTTACTACTATGTGAGAGATTTGAAAGTTACAAATTAATTATTTTCAACAATCGGAAGGTTGTGATGAGGAGAGGGAATGAATCCAAGGGTTCGAAATCTCTAATTAATGAGAATGTAAGAAAATTCCACATCATCACAGCATTACTTTTATATATAGTATAGATAAAGAATTAAACATAGATGAGGGGCGGTTTAGGGAATCCAATGAAATTAAAAGTGTCAGGTCAGCACTAAACAATTCGGGTTTCCAAAATATTATCTTTGATAAGGGTCCTGAAAATTCGGTCAAAAACTCAAGATCCTAAATATTAATTCATCATAGCTTATGGTATCAAAACGGTAAAAATTATGAGTTTTAAGGAATAAAAAATTAACATATATGAGAATCAAGTATATAGACTTATGACTACCGTATATTTTTTAAAGCGAATAGTTAAGTGAAATTGGACAAAAAAAAGATTTTTTTCCCTCAATAGGAAAAAAAATTTTCTTTCCCCTTTTTGGGTAGTGAATAAAAAGAGAACACTAAATATTTTGAAAATTGTACTCCAATAGTTGATATATGAGTGTGACAGAGATCAAAAACTACCTTGCAATCCTAATATGAAAATCCAAAATATATATCAATATAAATTGATTTAAGTGGTTTGACACCTATTCCCCTTAAATAATGTCTTGGATTCAAGTCTTATGAATGGAGAAAACTTGTGATATGAAAGCTCTTCCTCTTTATAGACTAATAATAGTTCAACTATGATAAACTAGAACTACAAATATCCAAAAAAAATCCAAAAACATACGCACAAATGCGTCATCTTTTGTGGACAGGATGAAAGGAAGCTCAATATACTATTTTGCTTCTTGCACATGTCAAAACATAGGAAATGAAACTCGAATAAAAATAATAAGTTTTCTATATACAATTACTTTGACTATAATGAAACAACATATGAAAAATTTTGAATACCATAAAATAATTTTTTTCAACATTCTCATAGAGAAACTATATTCATAAATTTTCTCACAAAGAATGCATAGAAAAAGTACACATAAACTAAAAGTACACCAGATTATTGCGGTTGTCATTTTTTGTATTTTTATAGTGATACTTTCATTTAGTGGCCATATCATGTTGGTATAAATGTGGTGTTTATTTTGTTAGTATATTGAAAATAATTGTAAAATCGTCTACAGGAGTATGCAATATGTGCTATTATATTCATAACCTATCTAGCATAGTGTGCTTTCAAAACCACCTAAGTTTGGAACTTAGGGGATGCAAGTTCTTTTTTGTGATGAGAGTTCTCGCAAGAACGCAACGGGTAGTTGGGTCGAATTCCCTTAGATCACTCTATCACTTTTGGTCCCTAAGACAAGGTTCCAATAAAGTGAGCTAGTTTGCAATTCTTAAAAAAATAACTACGCCATACGTAAAGTATAGACAATTTTTCAAAAATTTTGAAAAAGCAATTGTTATGAACCCCCAAAAAATTCCTTTCCTAAAGCCACGGTATATATAATTATAATTAAATAAAATATTAAAAAGTTCAAGTAGACTGAGTGTTAATGATCATATCAATAAGGCATGCCAAAACTTAATGTACACTAACAAGGGTTCTAACAAATCATTGCCAACAACAGAATCCTCACGTCAGTAGTGAGTATCAAACATATATACCTTTATTTAGATTATATACATTATTTACATGTTACATCGACACATGTTAATTATATTTAACTATTTCAAGGCACCGCATATTTGATGGTTTTTCTAAAATAAATATGTGTTAGCGCTTACCAATTATATGCATTTTAAAGTAATGCCCGAATGGTAAACATAAAAAACCTGATCATAATGCGTATTTTACATTCAGAAATTATTTGTCAAAGATGGGAAAGACAATTTGGTCACTCACTCCACCTTTCATCCTTATCTCTTAGGTTTGGCTGCAAAAATGCCTTGCATATGCAAGGACTCGTGTAGTTAAGATGGCAGGATTGTGTTCCTACCTGGATTTTGGCATTACCTTCTCATGACTTGGTAAGACCCACTAAGGGTCTATTCTTTTGGATTAGAACTATAAAATTCTAACTCTTTTTAACTCTTTCCAATTTCTTCCAACTCTTTCCAGTTCATTCTAATTCTTTCTAACTCTTACCAACTTATTCCAACTCTTACCAACTCCTTCCAACTTCTATCAGTTATAAAATTATATACGTGAATATTATTTACCTTTTAAATCAATATTTCAACATTAGTTCAATATTTATCTATATATGCCAACATTGAGATTTTTTGCTTTAATTTTTTAACACCAAACTTTTTTTATTGAATTTATGTTAATAAAAAAATAAGAAAAATAAGCAATAAAAATATGATATCATTATTTAAAATAAATTAATTAACTTATCATATTTATCAAAAAAAGAAAATAATTAAAGGCATAGAAATTCTAGAAAATTTTAGGTTGTACCTTTGTTTATCTTTTGTAATTGATAATTGTTTTAAGAAAAGTTCTCTATGTTTTACTCATTTTTATTTCTTCTTTGGGCTTATATTTTAACCTAATAATCTATAGCTTAGTACTATGTTTAGATTGTACCCAATATTACATTATTTTGGCCTAGAGACCTAATTGCCTAAGAGCACATCTTTATATATTTGAGCTACACATTTTATATTTAGATTATTAAAAATTTAAATTTTGATTCACCAGCAAATACAGACACACACAGACAAGAAAAAAGAACTTATTTGCATAAGATTTCTTGATGTACAAAGATTGTCATTTGTTAATATTATAAAATAAATATATTACAACATGCTTTACCAGAAACCATACAACTATTAAACTCCTCCGAGCTTCTTCCAACTTTTTGACCTCCTTCCAAGTTCGACCTCGTTGAAGTTCTTTCCAACTTCTACCAACTTCTTCCAATTACTTTCGATATCCAACTTTATTTGTCCAACCTAAAAGAACATATACTAAGGTAAACTAAGATAGGAACTCAATAAGGTAGACATGCTAACCAATCATTTAAAACAAAAATGTTTGGAAGTTCTCTTTTTTTTGGGGGGGGGGGGGTCTGTCATGTTTAGAAGTTATGTTAACCTGCGACTCATTCCATTTCTATAACTAAACCTATAAGTTCAGGTGATCAGGTTAAATGTAAGTCTGATGTATTCGAGTTCAGGTAAAATACGAATCGGATATATTCCAAGTTCAGGTAAAATACAAGCAGACATATTTTGATTTTATGGGTTTTGGATCTACCCAAATGGTCTAGAGAATCTTTTTCGTGAGTTATTTAGCTTTTGTCAAAATTAACAACTCTGCATATTTATTACTTAAAATTATTCGCGCGTGATGAAAAAGTATTTTAATTATAATTTTCCAAAAGAATATTAAAAATATTCTGACTTTTCGTTATGAAATGTAAATGTCATGTATGGGCGGGCAAAGAGCTGAGTCTGCTTTAGGTTGTGTAGCTCAACCCGTATATTAAAATAGGGTTAATCATGGGTTTGGTCATTTATGCGTTAGCTCATCAAAAGCATGTTAAATGAAGTGGAGCGTTCGACCTGTAATAACCTTTGAAATAATTTGATATGTTAGTTAACTAGGTTACTATTATCTAATCACATACACTTTATTAGTAAACCGATCACAACACAAACACAGATCAACCAATCGCCTAATTAACATAATAGTTTGAGGCTAACTAAAATGGAAACCAAACAAAATGCTATTACAGAAGTATAAGATATTAATTATCTTTTATTGGAGCATCAAAATTTTAGGTTTTTTCAGAGTAGTACTATTTAAAATATAATGATACATATTCGCTTCACTAAAAATATAATGATATAATTTGTGCATTTGAAATATTTGTCTTGTTCTAAAGTGATTTTCTTAAGAACAAATAGTTATTTCATACAATTTCATGTCCATTTTTTAAAAGTTGTCTCATTTATAAGCTGCATATGATGTTATTTTATAAGAATGAATGTGGGAAAGAAGGTATACAATTGTTTAATTTGCGAAGTATGCTACCTAAATATTCAATATAATGAATAACCATTACTATTTAAAATGATAAATTAAAGAAAAATAAAAAAATAAGGATATAGACTTTGAGTCGAATGAACTGGACCACTAATTTACCGACTTTTTAAGTTCAATTTATTTCAAATTCAAATCAGAAAAATTGTATTCAAAACTCCAAATTTTAACTGAATGCAGATCGGGTTAACTTTTAATATAGCCCTATCCATAACCATGCGTGTAATTGCAACACAGCAGACATGTATTATTGTCCATCACAAAATGTGGGCACTAAGCTAGTACAATAGAGATGTATACAGTGAATCATGCACGTACCCAATAATCACTGAACGCAAAAAAACAAAGCTCTGCGTCCCACGTTTGTCGCGTGCACCCATTCACCATTGAGACGCGGGCCCAATCAGCGTTCTCTGGTGCGATTTCAATCAATCATATGAACTTATGTTTATCCAACTTTTGTCTTTTTAAGACAAACCAAACGATGCTTATTCATTCATCCTCGGAGTGTCATAAGTAAATACATTATATATATCAGAAGAATTTTTTTTTTTATTTGAGTTTTATCCTCTACTTTACATGGATTGAATTTAGCCCTTACATATACTACTCAAATTACCGTATCTTTTAATGAAATAAAGATTACAATAAAGAAGGTTATTAGACATGTTTACAGTATCTCCAATTATAAGACCTACTAAAATGTGAGGGATATTGCCAGTCTTGATCTTGGTGATAATTATACATGTCAATTCGGAAGAACGGGTTAAATACGTATCAAGTGTATTTGGGTTCGGATAAAATATGAGCGGACGTATATTTCTATTTTACGGGTTTCAAGTCGATCTAATGGGTTTAGAGCCTTTTTTTTTTTTCCTAAACAATTTGGCATATTTATTACCTTAAAAGTTGAAACTCTTTGTATTTCATGAAAAAGCATAGCAATTGTGATTTCTTATAAGAATATCGAAAATATTCAAAGGTTTCATTACATATGAACGTCATGAATGGGTGGGGAAAGAGTCGAGTCTAATCTTAGTTGGATCAGTTGATTCGTACATTAAAATAAAGTCATTAATAAGTTAGCTCATTTATGTTCTAGTTCGTCTATAGTATGTTAATGAGTTCGAGCAATTTGATCCCCTAATAACCAATTTAATAATTTGATACTTTTGTTGGCTAACATACCATTACGTAATCAGGTATACTTTATTAAAGGGCCGACCTTAGCACGGACACAAAATGACCCATTGCTTATCGCTAGCATCATGGCTCAAGATAAATTAGAATGGAAACTAAATAAAAGCAAATTAGAGAACTATATGATATTATCATTGTTTTTACATTATAGAATCAAAATTTTGGATTATTCCATAATACCATCATTTAGAATATGATTAGACAACGGTATGACTTCTGTATTTGTAATATTTGTCTTACTCTAAATTGATTTTCTTAAAATTTGATAGTTATTTCATGTTATTTCATATTCATTTTTTAAGTTGTCCTCATAAGTGTGAAATGTTATTTTATGCAAATGGCGTCGGAAAAGAAACGACATTATTGTTTAATTTGTGAAAGGATGCGATAGTTGTTAAAATGTATAAATTAAATCAAAATTAAAAAAAACTTAAGGATACAATATGCAGGTGAAGCGGGCAGGTCGGGTTTGACCTATTCATTTGCGGATTTTTCGGATTCAGTTTATTTCAAGTTCGAGTCGAGAAAATCATATTCAAAATCCAAAATTTTTAGACGGATTCAAATTGGGTTTATTTTTACCAAGACCTAGTGATACCGGATAAGGAATCACTCGCCACCTTGATTATTCGAAATCCACTGTCTTTCACAATCTTTATCCCAAAGCGAATTGCAAGCACTTCAACCACTTCAACGCTAAATTCAGACAGAACTTACCTTGTCCTACTCACCATAATATCACCCACGTGGTCAGTGGTCTCTAGTAATCATGCCGAGCCCCATGCCCCATGTCTTTAATATCATGACACCTGTATTTAATTTGTAGATGTCCAATGCTGGGGCTGCTAATAGTGGCGGATCTAGAATTTCAAATAAGAGGTGTCTACCTATTAACATTTATCACCATGTGTACCGTAAAATAAAGTTTAAACAATACATGAAATGTTACAATAATCTACCATTACGATTGTCTTTTACGATTTTTCATTTTTTGGGATCAACACATGGCGTTCAAGTGTTACAATTATATTTTATTTTCGAAGAATGACACTACTTTTCACAAGCTACCAATTTACATATAAATAATTCTGTTGTATTTCTAAAACTACTTTTATTACCCAAGATCCTCGTCACCAGCTTTTCATTTTACAATATAATATCCTCATTGACAATATTGGTGATACAGCCATCCTAGCAGTAAATTGAGCTGAAATGAGTAGACGTCCAGGCACTAGATCCTAACCGGCCAGTACTATAAACCAAAAATATGAGTTCCCATTTCTGATAATAACTTTGAAGCTTCATTGGACAACATCTTGTGAGCAAGAAATGACCATTCAGAAGTTCAAATTCTGTGTGGCAAAAATAACAGAAGTTGCTAATAAGAACATCCCTTCAAAGAGGTAACAAATAGGACTCTCGAAAACCATTTCATGCCTGAATAATCATCATTGAAAATACAATTCAACAATTCTCAACCATAATTCCTCGAACTAGCCACAAGCAATGGCAATTCAAAAGTCAAATAAAACAAAAGGGCAATTAAACTACCTGTAACAATTGAGGGCCTTGGCATCAGCTTCAGAATCCCAGTCATCGTGCTTTAGATTTTGAAGGCCAAGATGAAACAAAATGATCAGATTAGTAATTTGTTTATAATAAGCAGGAATTCAAGTTCAAAAATTTGGGCATATCCATCTGCACTTAAACATAGATGAAAGAGAGAAAACCCTTACGATAACTGCGGCGATGGCGATGTGAGTAGGCATGGTGGAGAGGGCGAGAAGCAGTGAGAGGGTTCGGGGAGGTCCTGGTCAAAGAATGAAGATGCCGAGGAGCTGAGGAGTGAGGAAGTCTGGGCCTTCTGGGCTCGTGGGCTTCATTAATTGATTTTTTTCAAAAGAGAAACAAATGCAGCCTGGGAAGTTTAATTGGATCGCGTTCAGCACCGAGCGGTCCATTAATGTATGTTCAAGTCGGCAAGCCTTCAAAGTCAAAATCTACAGGATTTTCGGGCCTTTTTTTAGGATATCCACCCATAATACCTTTAAACCCTTTAAATAAGCTGATTAGAGATTTTCTTGGATTAGGGGTGTCTATAAACACCCTCTGGACTGGTCATAAATCTGCCCCTGGCTGCTATCCGTCAGCAAGCAAGGGGCCTACTGGAGCATGTCGTCTTTACCACGCCATGGTCCAGCTTCCAAATATCTTTCACATGATGACATGGCCAACTGTATTGTTTGACTTGAGGGTTTAGATTTAACACTTTTATTAAGTGTCAGTTGTTCCACGTAGCCCAACATGGAGTCATACATTGAGTTGCATAATTTTCATTACATTCTTTAACTTTGTTTGTGTTTGATCCTCCTTTTGATGACATTTATAATACATTTTATTTATAGATTGAATAATTATTTAACGATGTATTGAAAGTACTATATGATTGTACAAAAGGAAAAGAAATTGTGTGCAACCATGATAAATGCCTTCAGTTTTAATAAATAATGACTAATACATTGGTTACAAAATATTTATGATAATTATAAAACAATTTAATATTATAAGCTAATGATAGTTATTATTGTGAGATGTTATCAACCAAGTTCATGATAGTTATTATTGTGGGATGTTATTTACCAAGTAATTTTTGAATAAATAATGACTAACGCTTCAGTTAATGGCTCTTTGAACGCATCTTTCCAATTATTTTTCAATTCAATATATAAATAACATTTCAGACAGCATTATACTATGTTATTGCTCTTGATGCAGCATGAAAACATATACATACTGTGCAAGTAAGCAGTGTTAGGATGCTTTCCAAAATTTCTTGTATTTGATTGTGTTTATCTTTTTACATTTAAGTCTATTACGTACATTTTCTCATTATTATTATTATTATTATTATTATTATTATTATTATTATTATTATTATTCTTCATTTGTGTGTCAATTTATTTGTTTATTTTATTAAATAATTTCATATATATTTTTTTCTCAATTTCTTAACCCTAGTCTCGTTTATAAGAATGAAAAACTGACTTTATACACATGTGAAAGCTTCACTATACAATGTTGGTCATGTTATGTTCGTTTCTTTTTTTAAATTTATTTAATGTGATTTAAAATAATTTATGTCTAATGTATTTAACATTCTGAATGTTACAACCTACTATACATTTGGACAAAATTATTTATTTATCAGTGCCATTAATGTATTTTGTTAGCATGTTACCCTTTTACTAACTATTTATGAATTAAAATGATTGTAAATTATGATTGAGTGGTTTATTTTTAATCATATTTTTTTCGTTTTTTTTTCACCCATCCTCTTTTTTTTTTAAAAAAAATAATGTGAAGATGATTATTGCTAATTTTGATTTTGCTATTTATATTGTCCTACATAATTTGAACAACGAATTAATAAGATAAGAAGGAGTACAATCACTTACGAATTCAACTAAGAATTCAACAAAATGGCATCGCAGCATGGCTAAAGTTACAATTTTTTTGGGGGGGGGGGGTAAAGGCACAATGTACATTGACGAGTTTATCTTTTGAGATTTTTCGCTTTAATATGACTCTTAGTTTTCATCTTACTACACTCATGTACTTAATAGTTATCCCTCTTATCAAGAGGGGAAAAAAAAAAATCCGTGCATTACACAAGTTCCTTTTTTGGTTGTTGGTGTGGAAGAGGGGCGATATTATTAAATTCTACCATGTCGGGGCCAAATTGCGTCTGTACAATCTGCAAACAAGACTTCTCTAACCTTCGCATGTGGAGATTGATAAATCGTAACTCGTAAACTCATCGCAATCCCCATATTGGCTAACATGTCTGCAACTTAGTTAACCTCTCATAAACAGGTTCAAAAATGTTAATTAATAATAAAAATACTAGTACAAGATATTTCTGTTGCTTCCTAATCAAGCAATTAATTAAAACCGAAAATCATTCACTTGAATAAAAATCAATTAGCCGGAAAACTAGTTACTCAAAAAAGCGCTCAATTGTCTGGTATTTATCCGCCTGAAAAATCAAATCGCCAATTATAACAGCAAGCAAGAAGCAAAACAAACAATTGAACAATCTCCCGCCATGCTTTCTCTGTCCTTTAAAACCCTATCCCCTTTCCTGTCCTTCTCTCCCCCAAAACCCCAACCCAAACCCCTCTTCCCTTCCAATTATCATCAAATTTCTCTCTGCTCAAACGCCACCTCTCACTCCTCCACCCTGCAAACCGAAAGAGGCCTCCAATTTGAAGTGGGCAACTCCTTCTTCCGCCCTGAAAGCTTCACTGGTCGCGACCTTGCAGTCCTCGCTGCTGCCCTCTACAAGCGGTCGAAGCCCGAATTACGTGTCCTCGATGCAATGTGCGGATGTGGGGTTCGGTCCCTTCGGTACCTTGCTGAAGCTGATGCTGATTTTGTGCTCGCCAATGATGGAAATGACGAGAACAGGGGGCTGATTTTGTCGAATTTGTCGCAGATTCCGAGGTTTTCTGGGGATAACAAGAGATGGGTAGTGACCCATTTTGATGCCAATAGGATCATGACTGAATGTTATCTGCAAAGGGATTTTTTTGATTTCATAGATGTGGATTCGTTTGGGAGTGATTCCAGTTTCTTGAGATCGGCGTTTAATGCTTTGAAATTAGACGGATTGGTCTATGTCACCTCCACTGATGGGTACTCTGCTGGAGGACATCGTCCACATAAGTGAGTAAATTTTGTTAATCCCTAATTAATAGAGATAGGCAACAAGAAAAATCTTCATGCCCACCATATGTTTGTGGAATTGCCTCTTTGTTTTCCCTGACATGTAGTGTCCATCATGAGTATTGCTGAGTGACCAAATGGCATTAACCTAACACCCCCCCCCCGGGGGGGGGGGGGGGGCCAGCCCAAAAAAAAAAAAAATCACTTGCACTTGATACTTCAAGTTTGTGAGTTGGGAGGAGGGTGATTTTTCCCCCCTTCGTTTTGGCCTAGGTGTGGGGACTGGTTTGACATCTTTGTTTGCTACAGAGTTCATATTAGTGATATTTCATGGCACCATAACTTATAAGTATCAACAGCCAAAAGTAGACATTGTGTTTTGATTATTAATTTGGTCTATTTGTAAGTTTGTTTAGTGCACCAATTGTGCAATAGGGTTTGTGTTCAATGTTTTTGGGGTTTCTTGGAGTCTTATCCAATTAATGCTACTTGTAAAAACTTTAGACCTTCAACTGGTATTTGCATTGTCAAGTAAGTCAGCTTGAAAAAGAACATGTTTTGCTAGCGTTTCTATTTATCTTGAAGTTTTGTCATCTTTGTCAGTTGAAGCTTGTGATCTGTCATAGTTGTAGAAAAGAATCTAACTGCGGGCTGGGTTGTTAGTTCTTTAGCTTCTTATGGTGCTTATGTTCGCCCAATGCCATATGCAAATGAGATTGGATTGAGGATGCTCATCGGTGGGGCTGTTCGTGAAGCTGCTGTGATGGGATACTGTGTCACTCCACTCTTTTCATATTACTCCTACCATGGACCTGTGTTTCGGGTCTTGCTGAGAATGGATCGTGGGAAGCTTACTGATATTAGGTGACCTGTCTTGCAACTGGTAATAATGTTCAATACGTCATATTTATGTGGAGATTTGAATATTGGTTTGGATTTGATGGCAGGCACTATGGATTCATAAGTTACTGCCATAAGTGCGGAAATTCTCTAGCATACTCCTGGGATGAACTTGGAAATATTAGTTGCCCCTGCAGTGAAGCGAAGGTAATGATTTGTTCTTGAAGCTTTTGTTGGCCGAGATGGGCTTAGGACAGATGGATAGGGGGAGGGCTTGGGAGCAGGGGGAGAGGGAGATCAAGGGGCAAAGCCCCTGCTCCTGAATGCCAATGGTGGAAGTTGAGGTGTAGTGTTTGGAAGCTGGGCTTTGGACCACGTCCTAAGCGACAACCACTCTAGTGGTCCCAACTCCCATGCATGGTTGCTAGGTTCTTTCTCCGTTTGTAGACCAAAAAATGGAGGATAGGAATTGTATGAGGATGCAAAATGGACCCACTTCTGTTGTGAACTTATTGCAGCTTGCCTGCATTTTTTTTATCATCTTCATGTCTCAAATTGGATATTGCTCAATAATATGAATTTCCCATCTTCTACTTTCAGTCCCCTCGTTCACTTGTGGTCTCAGGTCCTCTCTGGACGGGGCCACTGCATCAAGCTAGCTACCTTACAGATATACTAAATCTGGCAGAAGAATGGGGATGGATAGGGGAAGGTGTGGGATTGGATTTGGAGAAACTTTTGAAGCAGATGATCGAGGAAAGCAACCCTGACTTACCATTTGGCTACACCAAATTAGATGAGGTGTCCAAATCGCTTTTATTTTTTACTTGCTGAATATGAGTTCCTTCTAATATGGCGCCACTCCTTTGAACTAACTTCTACATCCTGATCATTTAGGTGGCAAGCCGAGCAAAAGTGAATTCTCCTCCGCTCAGAACTATCATGAGCGCCCTGCAGAAGGTACTCGTTCTAAGATCCTGCCTTTACAGCTCAAATAGCAGCTATCATTAAACAACCTCCTTAATAGCAAGCTTTATGGCCTTGTTCATTTTGTTTTCAATTTGGAGTTTTTAATTAAATTCCTAGAACTTCAGAGAGATAGGAAGGCAATGGTTCTGGAAATCTTCATGGTATGAGATCTTCCTAAAAGTGAAATGAACAAGACATTACCTTGCAACAATGACAACATTGCAGTGAGCTACGCAGAATTTACTGAAGATCGTATCAAATTTCAACTTATTCCATGATTAAATATTAAGAGAAACTAACCTTCACACCCTTAATCAATTGTAGGCATTTGCTTAAGATAAGCTGATCTCCGGGTTGTCCGCCACCTTATTCAATGGTGGGCATTTGCTTGCAGGAGGGCTATGCTGCTTGCCGATCTCACATAGCATGTAACGCCATCAAGACAAACTGCCCGATGACAACTTGCATTAGCATTATGCAGGAACTCCAAGATCAATAAATACCGTCATTCAAGCTTATCTACAATGAAGCATGCTATTTTCTTCAATCCAGTGTTAATACACTTTTGGAATCAGAATCCTTAGTCGTCATCAGACACCAGCAAGGGGTACGCAAACTTCACAAGCAGAAAAGCTCAACCAATTTTGTGCAATGGCTGTGAAGGGCACAATTCTGCTTTTGAAATGAAGCGCCATGATAGGAAAAATTGCTCCACTAGTATCGGTCAAGGTTCTGTACACTTCGGAAAAATTGTTCTTTAGAAAATGTTTTTTTATTTTATGTTTCTTTTTTTATAACTTTATATTACTTAATTTCATTAAGGCTATGCACATACATAGGCCCTGTTCTATTTCGCGTTTTTTAGGATTTAGTTAAGAGCTTACATCTCCTTACAACTTCTTACATCTTTATACATCTTCTTACATCTCATAGATTTTCTATAACATTCATTTATTTTAGTTACAGAAATATGTATATTTTTTTTAATAATACTACCAATATACAAAATTTATAAATATCTTATGAACACAACATTTACATAAATATAAAAACATAATATAACGACGTAAATTATATTTAAGTTTCGACATGAAATATATATTATTATAAATGATCATACATTTATTTATATTCAAAATTATTTACTTAAAATAGGAATTTACTTGAAAAGTTGTATTCAATTTTGTCAAAAAAGTTTTTTTTTTAATTATACTTTGCTCATTCGATCAAACTAATGTTCATATAAAAAATCTTGGACGAAATTTTATTCACCAAATTTATGGAGATTAATATATTTCATTGTCATATATAATTAGCTTAATTAATTGTTTATTTTTAATCAGTATATTATTTTAATATTATTAATTTTCATCCTGAACGTTCATTGTAAAACAAATTATACTATACAACTTTTCAACAATTAAACAACTCCTTATATCCATCCTTACAGCTCCTTACATCTCCTTATATCTCTTTACATCTATCTCTCTAAAATGCGAAATAAAACAGGTCCATAGATCTAGCGGACAACAACTAATGGTATATTGCTATGCCAATGGCTTTAGTGTATAGTCTGACCAATACTGCCCAGTTTATGTCCATTATTATATTATAGAGACATTTTAACTGCTACTTACACCAATTAACACCGCGTTACCAAAAATATACTGTTAAAAGCCACCACCACTACCATTCATGCTGGGCAGTAGCGAGGGTACTTCTCTACTTAATACTGCTCTAGTTGCTACTGCTTCTCGCAGGAATGCCTTGCTTCACTCCAGCTAATAAAGACAGAGCAGACAGCTTAAATGCTACCTGGACTGCTTCAATATCTGCACAAAAATTTATTATGGATGGTACAATGCCAGCGCCATTATCATACAGGTCCACTGGGATTACAGCTAATACTAAAAATGCCAGATCATAAAGATCAAAGACAACAGTGCCCAGCACTCAAACTGCTGTTGAACAACCACAAATGACTCAAGCAATGAGCTGAGAATCAAAATAAACATGAAACTCGAACAAAAAGAAACACATTCTAATCAAAGCTTTGGAAAATGCATAGCAGGCAACAATCATCCGAAACAAGCATGGGGTTGAGGTAACAAAACTTCCATTACAAAACTTTTGTCCTTGAAATTCTATGGATAAAAACTTGGCCACATCAAAGCTCCAATGAACATAGTCTCTCTATCTCTATGGACGAGCTCCGACAGCACCAGCAGGGCGAGCTCCCGGAGCACCAGGACCAGCACCAGCCCCAGCTTTTGGCACATCATCCTGAAACAGCACAGGCATAATTGATGGGGACAGATCTCAACTGAATTAAGAAACACCAGCTATACTTTTATGGATAACATACAAGCACGACATTAATTGTCCCACTGGAAATCAGGTTTCCAAGTCATGGCCACACAGGACAGCCCATCGGTGACACAAGGGCAGAAGGCAGAAGGCTAGACAATAGGCTGCAGTGTGCATTCCCATTTATCATCTCTCCTTGTTTCCCCACCATTTTCTTTTTTGTGGTTTCCCCAACATTTTCAACCTCTTCTTACCTGACAACACCACTATGAAGTTTGTAGTTGTTATCCAAAGCAAAGCACTATCATTGTATCCTTTTTTCGCCAAGCAAGATCCATTTTCCTCTCATCATTCTCCTAAGTTGTGCTACATGCCTACGTTCTCAGTTTGGACAAGTATGCACCGCAGGCACAATAGAGGAAGATGGCAGATTGTAGTGTTCCTTTTTTAGGAGATGTGTTAAAGCTTCAGTTTCCCATCCCTATTAAAAGATTTGCAGCAAAAACTACGTACACCGTTAGGCGTGTATGATCTGAAGAGAAACAAAGTTAAGCATAACTTCATATTGCATTATCCCAACAATTCAACTGCTTTCCTGTCTAATCCAATATCAGTTCAAACTGCAAGCAATGTTTTCCAGCGGGTCAACAACATAATGCCCACTCCCCCTCATAGTTTGGTTGAAGTAGTATACACATAAACAAGAGTGCACTTCCACGACGAGTTAACGACTACAATCCAGAGGTGACGTCAACACTATTTAGCATCTCCAAAGAAATCATTATTTTAGCAGGCTACCAAGCCATCCGAATAACCAATTTTGCACATCACCACTATTTGCAACCCGCTTTCTACCTAAACAATTCTAGGGATCTACTTTTCACATTGCACCACCACCAATGTGCATAAACTTCCAACATAAATGGAAGCAACATTTTGAGAGACCTACCAATAATTACTTTCATCTGCTTTCACCAAACATACAAGTATTTCTTCAAATTACAATTTAATGAACACTGGTCAATTTTTATGATAATGAATGAATACCCGTAAATGTAATTTTTATTTTCCAGCAAATATCCTGATGCAAATTCACACCTTTTTAACAATTTTCTCCAAACTAATATTCTTCTTATTTAAGATCCTAAAGCACCTCCAATGGAATCAGTCGTATAGAATAAGGCTCTGTTAGCCTTGCCAACTACACAATTCTTCCAAACGAGATATTGGAAGGAACAAGTTAAAGGAGGGGAGATAAGTACCCAGCAATATGTATGCCCTTCCCTCACCAACATAAACATGCATATATGTGAGAAAATCAAACGGATTACCCAAGGAACGTATCGTAGGTAATGTGTCTCCAGATATAATTACGCAAATCAACAAATAACCCACACTTCCACAAATCATGCTCAAACTCAAATAGCGCAAGCTACTTCCACCAATCCAAGACAGGATCGAACCCAGAGAACTTGATATCGATAAACTTCTCTTCAACTAAGCTAAAATAACAGCATTCCACTAAGGTCCAGTTGTAAACTCAAACTGAACAAATATTAAACGAGCTTATCATCTAGTTTCTCACAGTCAACAATCATGACCAACAAACTTACGGTTAGTAGTTCTAAAACATGACACAAACCCAAAGAAGGGGGTAATAACATTAGTAAACCAAGAGATCAAATGAACTAAATAATGAGAAAGGAATGATGTACCCGACGCCTAGCAAAGCGCTGCGGTGGCTCACGAACCCTTCTGGCAGTGCGGGATCGCACCCTCACAACATGAGAGTGGATAGCACATGACACACAGTACTGCATCTTGGTGTAAAGCTTTGGAAGCACATACCCTTAAATATCCATATAACATAACATCAATAATCAGTCACAGAACAGTCCAAATAGAAGTATAAAACAGAATCTTATAGGGAAATATATGGTGACATGAATACCATCATAGACACAGGCTTCTTGAACATCACGAACAGCAGCTTGCTCAACAATGTTCCTCACAATGAACCTCTTGATGGCCTTGTCCTGCTCACAAACAGACGCAGTCACATTAACAGCTCAACAATTTAGAATGAAAATCAAATATTAAGTATAACAATTTCAAAATTTTCAATAAATCAGTACACTTTGGATTATAAAAGTTCGTAAATCTCTTGCATTTTAATTGTGAAAAGGTGAACATCAAAAGCAAGCCTGTTTATCAAAATATCCAATATCTATTAACATCATCTAAAACCTCCTACATTAAGAAGGATTACGAAAGTACATATATATTTATAAAATATGAAAATTATCCAATTTACCATACGCAGACCCAGACATTCATCAGACACTATCGATTTTTCCTTGACACTACGTGATATCTACACATTTCAGCGAAAAATCATAGGCGCAATCACATACGAGCAAAAACCAAACAAAACAGGGGGGAAAAAAAGACGAAATGCAAATGATTCAAACATCATGTAGAGAGATGAACCTTGGGGCAGCACTTTCCACAGTTGGAGCAACGAATGAACTTGACATGACCACGGCCATGCTTGTTGCGACCTCCATTTCTTCTCTTGAACGTCTGTCACAAATTGTACAATCAGTAAGAAAGAGAAACATATATATATAGAGAGAGAGAGAGAGAGAGAGAGAGAGAGAGAGAGATCCATGGAGAAGATGAAAGAGAGAAGAAGACGAAGATAATCACCATTGTTAGAAGACGAAGATATTCCTCAGTACTCTAAGATCTGGTTAGGGCTGCGGCCTCCGCCTGAGTCTCTAGGGTTTCTTACCTGATGGAACTCTGCAGCGAAGAAGGCCTTTATATTGGCGAGTAACCCTTTACGTCATTACTCTCGATTCACCGCTCTCCGTTATTTTGTCTTTGGCCCCTCGTAATTTCCCGAGTTAAGGCCCTCTCTCTTTTGAAAATTACTTAAGAGTGAGGGACATTGAATACAGGTGTTTTGATAATCTACATGTGGACATTGCTAGGGTGCACAAAAAAAATCGAAACTAAAAAAATCAAACCAAAAATCACAGAACCAAATCTAAAAATTGCAAAATTGATCCGATTTTGCAAAAAAAGAATCTGTTTGGTCAACCAAATCGCAAAAATTTTGCTGTTTCGATCTCGATTTTGGTTCGGCCATTTGAAATGCGGTTAGCCGCACGGTTAATCGAAACTAAAACTTCAATTTAAAAAAGTATTTAATTTTTATATTAGTCAAATACAGATTTTATAATTATAAAAATATAAGACTAAACATAGGCTAATGTGTAAATTAATATTTGGTGTCATAAATAGTCAAATTAGATTAAAAAATGAGTGAAAATTGAAAATTAATAATTTAAATTAACGGTTAACCAAAAACTGAACCGAAAATCGATTAAGCGAATCGAAAATCTGGTTAACCGAGCTATATGCCCGCAAATCAAGTAGCAACATCTTCCACTTTTAGACATAGATGGTAATGATTAATAGGCTCAATTGATTAACATCCCATCTTAGGGCATGTTTATTTGATCATTTTTATTCGAAAGAATTCTTTCATCTTCTTCGAAATCCTCTAGTTTCTTGGTTCTCCTTTCAAATTTCTAACCACCATCTTTATGACTTTGTCCAAGTTCTTTTATTTCTTCTTTTTTTTTTTTCACTTCCAACTGAAAAGTGTGGACCCTTGTATTCTATTTTCCTTTGCAGAATGTGGACAATAAAATGATATTATTAGATGCTTGTAGGCTCTAGCCCACTGTTTAATATTTCTATATGAAAACAATAATTGTAGGAAGTTAAGGTACTTGATTGAGCTCCCATTTAGGGAAGCCAATGGGTTAAAAGATCCACAATAGCATGAACCTCCGAACCTGGGGATTGGCCCACTTCTCTTCCTTAATGTCCTATAGTGCATTCTGTAACAACTGATTTTGAAACATTTCCTGAACCCGCTTATGGCTATTTGAATAGTGGATATAAGACCAACTGCAGTTACATGGAAAGGACCATCAACAGCGGAACCGACTACTCAAAGAGTCAGAGCAGATAGGCCAAGAGTCGATTGAATTGCAAAAGGCACTAGCTCTTTGCCTTCAAGGCTTGCCTTTCTTGTAGTATGGTGTGTTTCTTTGATTGCCGAGTCAAGGCAACTTGCAATTGGCATTATTTTTTCGCACTACATCCTGCTTCTATAGAAGATCGATCCGTGGGAACCAAAGATGATCGATTCTTTATTCCCCTTTTGGAGTTGTTGTCGACCCATCATAAAGAGAATCAATATATCCCAGGACGCATTCATGACTAGCGCGAAAACATCGATAATGTTGACTTTCTTTCTTAAGGCCGGCCAACTAATGCCTTTTCCCGGTGCTCACGTCGATGATTCGAAAAGATTGAAACACTTATTATCTCACGAACTCTAACTCCCTTCTCTATCTCGCTTTTCTATTTCACTTTCAGGCCGGATTGAATTTATTCAGGAATGCATTTTTTTTTCGTTTAGCTATTATATTGTTCTTCAGTAGTACTCGGTCTGGAAGGTCTTCACTTGCATTAGTGGCTACCCTTGGCTTAATAGCTCGAGATGAATGACTCGACTGATAAGGAGAGGGTAAGGAGTTATTCTTTAAGGGCCTTCGCCAGCAGTTGTTGTTTTAGGATTGAGACCGATACGAAGAGGTATGAGATCACTCTTTCTAAGCGAGATACCAAGTTTTCTACTGAGCAGTGAAGGAAGGCTCCTTCTCAGTTTACCTATACAGCCTAGTATCGCATACTCTAAACTTGAAAGATAGGCCTTTCTCCGATCATGCCTTATCTATGTCATTCCTCACCTTCAAGCTAACGCTTGTGTTCTAAAGATATATTATCCCTAAAGTAGTCTAATCCCAACCCATTTCCATTTCTCCCATCAAGCAAGCATAAGAGGGCTAAGCAGGCATGAAAAGACAAAGAGACTTTGGGACTTGGTGATTAC
Source organism: Carnegiea gigantea (assembly GCA_029747015.1). NCBI lineage: Eukaryota > Viridiplantae > Streptophyta > Magnoliopsida > Caryophyllales > Cactaceae > Carnegiea > Carnegiea gigantea. The sequence goes on along the minus strand of JAKOGI010000309.1, from coordinate 529,726 downwards.
TTTAACTGGAGTGAAGATTTGGGAAGAGATTTTACCTTAATGTCGAATATGATAACTGAGAGACGCAAATGTCCTTGCTGCTTCAAAGTCTACGACGTAAAGGTCTCGAGTTGGAATGCTTCCTGCTTTCGGGCCAAGAAAGGCATTTAAATGTTTTTCTAACGGTAAAGTATGAAAGAGTTTGCTTGTTAGAGTCTAGCAAGTCAATAGACTAAAAAAAAGAATGAGCAAGGTACGAAGTGACCTATAGCAAGCTATGAGGTACTTTTTGATGCTATCGAAGTATAAAGCAATCTTTTATTCTGTAGCAGGCCTCGGAATGTAAGTCAAAGCATCAAAGGAGCTGTCCTCCCCAATCTAACTCTGGAGGTGAGACCTCTTTGGTTAAACCATTGTAGTCGTGACAGCAGATGGATCTTATCTAAAGAGTGAGTGCTTTTCATATTGAATCGCAGGGTTGGCAAATAGATACCATGTCAAATAGGCGTGGAATCCTAACATGCTTTAATGTGCTAGTTTCCTTATTACTGATAAAGCAGGGGTAGCAAACTTCAAACTCAACTCAAGAAAGCTATTGCATTTAGGACGGCAGAATAACTAGCTGATCCTATAAAAAGGGTGTAATGCAATAAATTTCAACGACACTACCGAGCAGAGGAATAAGCAAGTAGGTAAATCATGTGTAGATTACTTATTACCGTCCTTCCTTCTTAGCAATTCTCTTCCTACTTCCTATGTTTGAGCTTTTTCAATCCTATTCCATTGTCCTAAGAGCAAAGAGAGATGGGAAACCAAGCTAAGCCCTCTTTCTTACTCGAAGGGGAAGGAACGATCAGATAAATCAAGATTTATGTCAGTTATGGCCTTATAGAGACGTGGGAAGTAACTGTTGGTTCAATAAGAAAGATTGATTTATCAAAGGTAGGTACGAAATCACTTAAGTAATTGAATAGAAGACTCTCACGACCAAGAGAACAAACTCAATAGCTAATGTGCCTGTAATCACATCCTTACATCTTTCTTTACTACTTACTAATTGGGTCACATCACTATCCGTTGGGGAATAGAAGACTTGGTAATCAGTCTGGAAATGAGCTTTTATGCTCGAAAAACCCTTTTCTCTTCTTCTCAATCGAGTATCTTCGCTCCTTAATGCTTACTTCATCGGCAGTAGATGACCTTTCTTAGGCAACTAGCTGACTCTTACTAAAGGCGCTGACTTAATGGCAAGGGCGAGTGGCCTAACTTACTCTTTGTCTATACTTTCGGTCAATCGCGACGAAGGGAAGGGTCCATGCTTACTTCATGGGTTGGTTTTACCATTGTTAATCATTGGAAATCCCATGTGATTGGCCCAAGGTTGACATCCATTAACTTCCAGTAAATCTCCATTAGCCACAGCCACCTTAACAGCCTTTGTCTGTTGGAGTTTGCACCCTACCCTACTCTTTTTGCAACACTGCAATCAATGAAATCTCCATTTCATCCTCCTCCTTGTCCCTGCCATCACTTTGAATCATTAACATATACAATTGAGAGTTCTTGCACTTATGACTAAAGGTATACTTCTCATCACACCAGTAAGACAATCCCCTCCTCATCTCTTTCACTCTCGGCTTACACGATGATTGGATCGAAAGAACTCACTTCAATCTCCCAGGATTGAGACAAACGTAGATAAGAATACATTCTTTTTCATAGCCAACTAATTTTCTTCTTGTTGCATCTCATCAATAGAATAGGTTGATTTACCTTAAACGTCATATGCCCTAAAGTTTACTGTCTGTCTGGTACTTTTCAATAGATAAGCAAATTGCATTCAAGTGGTGGTTGATGAAATATCTAATCAAAGTTTTCCCTATCTGGTGTGGTCTTAGATTCCGCTGTTCCTTTCCGCTTCACGCAATAGCACGTTCCAGAGCAAGCAAGCTTTGTCGATAGTAGCGTCCTGAATTAGATTTTAGCACCTTCTTTCCGGCAAAGCTTACCAATCCTACACTTCTTTTTTCTCTATCTGGTATAGCTATTCCACACAGCCTGAGAGCTGAGTGAGGACCTTATTTTAGATGCGTTATATCTTCCAAAGCAAAATAATCACTCCTGTAGCTTATTGCGCTTGATCTACATCCTACCTAACTCAATTAAGCTATTCTTCTTCCACACAGAGGGTTTTTGTGTGTTTTTCCACTTCGTTCCGTTACATTAGGGCTTTGTACAACTCTACCTTGGTGATTAAGTTCCGCGTGTGAAATGAGCTGATTCTGGTATAGGAGGTGAAGTCGGTATGGAACCTACCCTTCCAGAGTGAAGGATTGTCATCTTATAGCCTTTTATTTTGAATTTGATTTAGAGTCAAGTGATGAAACTCATGATTTTGCCGTTAGTGAGAAGCAAGTAAACTCTATAGCTTTAAACTAAAGGAGCAGGTCAAGTTCGTTCTTAAAGAGGGATAAATTACGTGGCTGACCTGCCAGTCCATCAAATCTCATAGTTTATCCTTAAGAGCAGGAGGTTCAAAGTGTGAAACGATGATGTTGAAGTACGCACCCTTTATCTTATGCTATGGGTAAGGAATCAAAGGCAACGAGTCAAACTAGTTGTTTTTAGGAAGCAACCTCTCCCCTCCCTTATGGGTTCACCCCTAAGTGTAATGCCTTCATGGTCTTTTAAGTGCCTCTCACAACGGACTCGACACCAATCCCTACAGAAGGAATTGGTCACCATAAGTGGAGACATGGTCCTAAATTTTACCGTTGTTATAACAGAATAATTTTCATGTAAAGATGCTCTAGCGAGGAGATGTTATGTTACAAGCATCCTTCTGCAGGTGCAGGGAGGCCAATGGTAGGAAGTTTAGCATCATCTTTTCCAATAAGTGAGTCTCTTAAGGCTTACTCAACCCTGAACAACCTTTTTTTATCAAAGCCATCTTGTAGGAAGTTCCGAAAAAGGGGTCGACTCAGGCATTACTCAATAGAGGTGCAAGGCTGACTTCCAAAATGGGAGTTAGACTAATTCCCTTCCAACGTTTGATTAGTTTGTGAGGAATTCCCCAATCCATCCACAACTTTTTTCCTAGCACATGGTGACAGCCGACGACGTAAAGAAGAAAAACAAAGAAAAGATACTCAATGAGAAGGTACATGCCTTCTTCCAATTGTTTTGCTAATGATGGATTTTTCCATTCCATTGAAAACTTAGTTGAAAGTAGGATGTGTGGGAGGATGTAGTTGTTAAGATCTACCGAAAGGTATTTACTATGGTCAAGCTTATAAAGCTAGCCAAGCCAGTGTCAAAGCAGACCTTCCAATCGTTACTGTCCCATCCATTGGACCAACAAAAGGTTGCAATGGCCTCAGTAGAGATGCTTAATAAAGTGCCTCCATTATTTAGAAAGTATATCCCTGATATCTCCATTATTCCCCTGAAATCAGGGATTGGCTGGAGACTGACCTGGAAGGCCAAAGGTTCCAACATGAGACCCACATGGTTAAAGGATAACCCAAGGAAACAATCTAAATCTTTCTTTTGGGCGTTCCCTTTCGAGGTTAATTCTTGGTTCTGTAAAGTCCAGGAAGACACTAAGAAGTCCGCTGGATCCTTGTTTGAAATTCTATCGTATCTGTGGATTAGGCATTATTTTGACGAAAACAATAAAATGTTCAGTCAACATGATGCATCCCACTTTGAGAGGGAGGTTGTCTGATTTCTTATGTGATGCCTTTCTGTGTTCCTTTTGGCATGATCGTTTCGAACTTCTTTCTTTCTAAATCTTTTCTTTTTTGGAAATCAAAATAGCTGTTAAGTTCCAGGTTCATTACCACCTCCCTTTGGGGGCTAAGAGCGCAACAACGGCGGTAAGAGTAGTAGACCCACCCGTAATGAAACTGAGCAGATCCCTTTCTCATTATGAACCTACTTTCTTTGCACTCTAAAGCTACTATGAACCTAGGTTTATATACCTAGTCACATACCCACAAGAATTTCATAATTAAGGAAGACTCATGCTTCTTAAAAATAGAAGTTGAGTGGCAATAATGAAAAAGGTGTAATGATGCCAATTAAGCTACAAAAGCATGACACTTAAAATTTTAACCTGGATTCTTTTCCTTTTCCTCTCTCATAAAGAATATTCTAACCTCAACTGTCTACTTAAAAAAAAGGATGTTATTGACTGTACTTACTAATAGTAAGTTTTGTTTCCTGTTTGATGCTTTTAGTCACTTTATTATTAATTTTAAAATTTAATAAAATTAATATTTTATTTTATGAGATATTTCCTTTTAACTTTCCCTCTCAATAATAGTACCTTTGCTCCTTTGTGAGAGTTAAATTCAGTGAACCATATGGACAAGAATCTTACTTTCTAATTATTATGATATGGTATCAAGATACAACAAGAAAGATGCAAAAATAAGTTAGTACTAGCACTATACCCGTGCAATGCACGATTTGGCTTAGTTTCATTTAAGATAATCAATGAACCGAAAAAAGGATGGAAAAAGAAAAGAATGCTATTTTTTCTTTGTTAAGTATCTTTCCATTTAACTATAGAATACTATATATCTAGAGGGGGGACTATTTAGTATATATCCTTTGTATATAATCAATTGCCCATAACAAAAGGTTGGGTCTTAAGCCTCAATAATAGGTTTATCTCCATAGTTAGCTTGAAATATGTCTTAACTCAAAAGCTATGATTAGTTAAAATAAAGTTATGATTAACTAAAGGATACATTTTCATCAATCAATATTTTTTTTGGGTTGATATATAAGATATCTTTACTTCAAAAATATTCCATAATATCTATCCAAAAAAAAAAAAATTCCATAACAGTGATACCAACTTTTAATAGTACAATTTTATAATTTTTAGAATTCAACTTCTGTAAGTATGAAATATATATTTTCATATTATTTGAAACTCTTCTTACTACAACATAGGAAAGGCAACAACTAACGATGATGAGAAAAAATAACCACTCAACAATTAAAAGCATAAGTGATCATGGAGGCTAGTGGCTACTCAACAATGAAATATAAATAATTCAAAATTTTCAATAACCCCATCCTCTTCCAACATCTTTAAGACTTTCCATTACTTTTATAGTGTTTCATCTTTAACAAAAAAAAGTTAAGGCTAACTAATGTGTTTTTCAATGTCAAAGCTATGTAACACAAAATTATAACACACCAATAAATTTGGGACGCAACGTATTTTTTTAAATTTAGAAAAATAGCACCAACTTACATAGGTACATATGAATACACTATGCGTACATATATAAACAACATGAAAGAACTCAAATATCATTATGCACTGAATTTTGAGATAATATAAAGAAAGATGACTTATTATTAGTATGGCATCACTCTTTGTCTTTAAAAGGAAAAATACTCCCATAAACGACAATATATTGATAAGGTTGTCTTCTCCCACTACTCAAAACAACAAATATACGAAAATGGAAAAAAAAAATGATACCGTACATGATAGAGCGAATTATCCAACAATAAGAAATAAATATCAATATTAGAATTAAGCTTACACCTTTTGAACACCCAAAGACAAATTGCCAATGGAAGGATGAATATCCCTTCATATTTGTACTTTTTTTTGGGGGGCTGAGGAAGAAAAAGCTTTAGCAATCCACTGTATTTCTTTACTTCTTAAGCAAAACATATTTATAGATAAAAGCCATAAAGCTGTTACAACAAATGAAATTACTTAAGTTAAAGTAAATAGTTAAGTATTATAATAATTATAGTCAGCAATCGAAGCATACGTTACAAATCATTGTAAATTAATTATACTCAGACAAACGAAAAGCATCATTATATTGGTCAATGCATTACAAGTTTTTTGGCGGGGGGGATCAGGGTTAATTCTTGAAGTTGGATCGTATCTTAAACTGTTCATGTTAACATGCCACTTTATGTGATCAAATTAATTCTTGAAGTTGGATCGTATCTTAAACTGTTCATATTAACATGCCACTTTATGTGATCAAATTAATGTGCTATGATTACTTTATGTGACACTTGGTATGTGGGGGTTATGTGGGGGCAGTAAACATAACCCTAGCTCTCTCCCCTTCTATATTCACGAATCATATCACTAGATATCTTAAACTGTTCACCATAGTAATTCAATTTTAGATCGCCAATGATCAATATATTACTTTATGTGACAATATGTACATCCCATAATCTCGATATCCGAACCTTTATCACCCAATCATCTTTGTCAGAATTTAGCTTGGCTAAGTATGAGATAGGCTCTTGGTTGTTTCGGTTGTTCAAAATGTGAATTGCCAAATTTGGAGCATGTAGTGAAAAAATAGCAACAATTAGTACATGATTTTTTTTATCGAGAAAAGAAAAATAGGAAAAGTTAATATATTGATCATTTGCCTTGGTGCATCCATAGAGTATAATAAACTAAGGAAAGAAATAAATCTGGAGGTTAGAGTAAAAATATGGAGGATAGAGTAAAAATAGGATGAGGTACTTTGTTCACATAGTATATATTTATAGTTGTAATATTTAATGAGAGGAAGAATATATGGCATGGTCAATTTTTAAAATAATATATAAATGACATTTAAGTACTACATTCATAGAGGCATGATGAAAGCCTTCTATCCTTCAAATGGGTCTTAGTCAAACACCCTACACTATGTCTTGGCTTTTGACAATGAGAGAGGAGTAATTGAGAGTAATTGACAAAGGCATTAATGAGGAGAATAATTAAGAGTAATTGAAAAGGCATAGTGCAAAGAATATGAATAATTTGTACAACAATTATGCCCATGCATTTAAAAAAAGGGGGTGTGAGTTGAATCTAGGAAGCTCAATTATTAAATTGAATGTTTTTAGTTGCAACAATTATTGTAATTTAATTGAATGTTTTTTTTTCCAATTAGTGTTAGACAAAGAGTGTGAATTATTTCTAAATAAAACATTCAGATTCTTTAGAGGCTAAATTGAACGTTTTTTTTTTTCCCTAATAGTATTTAAAATGTAAAAAGAGACACTATTAATTTCAGTTCATATGTATGTGCTTTGATTATGAATTTAATACACATGGAAGTGAGAATCCAAGAGCCAAAGCAATAAACTAATGAATTTAAAAGGTGGAAGTGTAAATCTTGTAACTGATGAATTTAACTTCCAAACATTAAGATTCTTGAAATTGAATGTAATATTTGAAAAGGAAAAGAACATTTCTAAACATTCAAAATCTCGTAACTGAATGTAATTTTAAAAAAGGAAAAGATTGTTTCCTATAAAAATTTAAGATTAGTAAATTTATTTTTATTTTGGAGTTTACTGTTTTTAATAATACCACTTTAAATAGGCAATACACATAATCACAATTGATGACTTGGCAAATAACATGTAAGACATATGTCCTAATATTGTGTTATCACTCAATTTTAATACTATTTAGATAGATATGACTTTGAAAATAAGCACCAATAACTTGTATACTAGTTTTACCAAAAGTGAATTTTATTAGTATTACTTGACATCAAGTGATTAAGAGCATTCCCAATTAAAGTTTCAATTTTTGGAACTCTACTTTAGTGCATCATCAAAAATTCTATATTTTGGAACTCACATTCCTTCACTTATCTAATATATAGAATTCTAACTTGGATCACATCATAAAATATTTATCATAGACCCACCCCATAATATACAACCTTTTTTTTAATCATTTAAATAATGTTAGTATCGATATGAAGTAAATGGATGCAACAAGAAATCATGAAATATGATAATAAGGCAAGATAAATAAAATTGACACCAAAAACACCAAATTTACGTGGAAAACCCAAATTAGGAAAAACCATAGATGACGATAATCGAAAAATCCACTATACGGTGAGAGAGAGTACAAAAGATCTCAAAGCAACATGCCTAAGGAATACATCACAAAAATGATTACAAATTCGATTAAAACATTTTCCCACATATTAAGAACATAGTGAAATGATCTTTGGTGTGGTAGAGCGATAATGGAGGATAATTCTTGATGATGATGATGAAAGATGATGCCCTTAATATAATGCAGCTCACCAATCTTTAGCAATAAACAACCATAAAATTGTACATTAAGCTCAACATAATTAGCAGAAATAGATCAAAATGAAGGAGCATAGGAGACAAGGTCTGCCACGGATAGTGGGCAGGATCATGGCCTTCTCGTGAGCAGTCCGGAGTCCAAAAGAGGTTGAGTACAAAAAATCAATGTGGTTCAAAGCATGCTTCTAGTACAACTAGGTCGCACATCACCAAATGGGTTGTACTTTTCCTTCTTTGCTTGTTGGCCCAATCACAATAACAAATAAAGAAATTAAATTTTAGGTCGCATTACTATCAATAATCTCCATCTTAGACCAAAATCCTTCAATAGCTGACACCACCAAAGAACCCCGAAGGTTATAGCCCTGTAGAACGGAGCCGAAGGGCAATCATAAGCTGTGAACACTAAGTCCAAACAATGGTTGAAGTTCATAATAGGAAGTGGTTTGGTAAACATGTCTGTAGGACTGTCCAAAGTATGGATTTTCTTCACCACAATATCGTCTGCAGCAATAATATCTCCAATAAAATGATTATTGACACTGATGTTCTTTGTCTTAGAGTGATAGGCATCATTTTTTGCAAGATGAATTGTACTCTGGCTATCAGAAAATACAACTGTAGTACCATGTGCAACACCAAGCTTAATAACAAGACCGCATAACTACGTAGCTTTTTAACACCTTCAGTTACAGCTACATACTCAGCCTCAGTAATAGATAAAGCTACAATGAATTGCACGGATGCTTTCCAAGTACCTGTACATAAAAGTGAAGAAGCAACCAGAAATAGAACACTGACAATCAAGATCACTACCAATATTAGATTCCATATAGAAACAACATCATGACTTGTAGATTTGGATTTAGCAAACACCAAACACTTATTAAGAGAACCCTTCACATAGTGAATAATCCATTTCACAGTATCTCAATGATCCTCATCAGGATTATGCATAAAACGGCTCACAACACTTACAGCATAAGATAAAACAAGTCTAGTGCACATCATATAATACCAACTGCAGTAGATTGAAAAAAAAAACCTAAAACATTTTCTCAATTTCCTCCTCAGATTTTGGATAATATTCGGATGGTAGTTTGAAATGAGCAGCTATAGCACTAGACATCGATTTACAGTCATTCATATTGAACCTATCAAGTACTTTTTCAAGACACTTATTTGAGACAGGTTGAGCGTCTAGCCTTGCGATCCCTATGAATCTCCATACGAAGAATCTTCTTAGTTGACCAAGGTCCTTTATCTCAAACTTATTGCTAAGTTGAGATTTCAACTTGTTGATTAAGGACTAGTCCTGAGAAACAATAAATATATCATCAATATATAATATTGAATAAATAAAGAAATCTCCCAATTGTTGAAAATACACACAATTGTCATAATGACAACATGTATAACCTTGTTGAATTATGAAATCATCAAACCTCTTATACCATTGCTGCGGTGCTTTTTTACGACCATATAGTAACTTCTTCAAACGACAGACAAGATTTTTCTTTCTAGGAATAATAAATCTCTCATGTTTCTTCATATAGATCTCTTCCTCCAACTCACCATAGAGGAATGTTGTTTTGATATCTAGTTGCTCCAATTTCAAATCAAATAAAGCAATAAAAGCAAGTAACACTTTGAATGGAAATATGACGTGTAACAGAAAATACTTCATTAAAGTCAATAACATCCTTTTGGTTACAAGCAAGAATAACCAAACGTGTTCTCCACCTTGCATATTCAACCCCAGAGATGTCTTCTTTGTGCTTGTAGATCCACTTAGTGGTTAAGGCGCGACTGCCATTATGTAACTCATACAGCTCCCAAGTCCCATGTTTGTGCAAACTCTCCATCTCTTCTTGTATTGCCATGAACCAATTTGAGGAATTAGGACAAGAGATAGCCTCTGAATAAGTGGAAGGTTCAACAGCTCCGGAAGTCGCTTATGCAACGGTTAGAGCATATAGAATCAACCCACTCTCACCTTGGTTGCATAACGAGCAGGCTTTCTAATAATTCTTTGTGGTCTATCACGAGCAATAGAATATGTATCATCCACCTGAGGTTCAATGGGACTTGAAGTGCTGGAATTTGCTCATCAATATAGACCTCATTCTAGAATAAGGTAATATAGCTCCACCATGAGGTGCATTAGCAGGAACCTCTAGCTCCACCTTCTCACTAGCATCTTGTTGATCACTGTACCAGTAGAAGAAATAGTAGACTCTTTTCCAAAAGAGAACATTTCGTTAAAAATAACATCAGGACTTTGTATGACCTTTTTAAAATGGGGACATCACAAACGATATCCTTGGACTCAGATGCATAACCAAAAAACATGTATTTGATAGCCCTAGGGGCTAGATTCCCATAATTAACATAAGTATAAGCAGGACATCCAAACATTCTCAAAATGGAATAATCAATTGAATTACCTGACCAAACTTCTTTTGGGATTTTGAAGTCATTGAAAGAATGTGGAGATTGGTTCAGCAGATAACAGGTCATTGAAACAGCCTCGGCTAAAAAATCACAACATTGCCATAAACCAACATTAGAGAGCATGCAACGAGCTCTCTTAAGTAGAGCCTAATTGAACGTTCTGCGATCCCATTTTGTTGAGGCATCGCAACTACAGCCTTGTGTCTAGCAATACCATGAATGAACTCATTAAAATCTGACTCACAAAACTCAACGTTATTATCAATCCTAAGCTTCTTGATTTTCCTACCAGTTTGGGTCTCAACAAGGGCTTTGAATTTTTCATTATAGGAAATGCTTCATTTTTATGTCTCAAGAAATAAACACAGGCTTTACGACTATAATCATCCACAAAAGTCAACCTATAGCATTTTCCTCCGAAAGAAAGAACTCTAAAGGGACCCTACAAATCAGAATGAATGTAATTTAGGATACCCTTAGCACGGTGTTGTGCAGTAGAAAAAGACTCTTTTTTGCTTGCCAAAAACACAATGATCACAAAAGTCAAGTTTACCTATAGCTTCACTACTAAGAAGACCTCTCTTGCTTAGGATGGTCTGTCTTTCTCACTCATGTGGTCCAACCGTGCATGCCACAGATGAGTGAGATCAACATTGGATGAGGAGCAGCAAAACCTGTCATAGTAGTGCCTTGTAGAATGTAGAAACTACCACATCCCACACCTTTCACAAGAACAAGTGCACCTTTAAACACCTTCAAGACTCCGCCTTCAGTTGAATACTTGCACCCATCAGACTCAAGAATACCAAGTGAAATAAGGTTGCGCTTCTAATCAAGAATATGACATACATTTATTAAGGTCGTCACAATGTCATCATGGGTTTTGATTTAAATAGTGCAAATACCAATTACATTACATTGAGCATAATTGCTCATAAGCATGGCATCTGAATCTAGCAGTTCATATGTTGAAAAATAGTTCCTGCGGGGACACATATCATAAGTGTAGTCAGAATCTAAAACCCACTCAGAAGAACACCTCTTATTAAAAGTTGTGACACATAACACATCACCATCTGACTCAGAATCAACAACAGAAAGTTCAGCGGATTTTTAAGGTTATTTGTTCTTCTCATCTTTTTCCTTATTTTTCAATTTATAACACTCAGCAACCAAGTGCCCTGGCTTTTGCAATATTTGTAAAATTTGCTGGATTTACGCCCCCTAGACTTTGAACGAGAATTCCTCCTATGTGTGGCCTCTTTTTCAAATGTTCTACCTATTACAGGCAAACCCTCAATTTTGTCATTTGAATGCACTTCAAGGTCAAATTTTTCGTTGGACAATAGACTGGCTTTAACGTCTTGAATAGATAAGGAGACTACCAACAACATAGCTTTGTCCTTTTCCTCAATTTTCACATCGACACTCTCCAAATCAATAATAATGGAACTAAAATCATCAAGATGTTTTGAATAGGAGTACCTTCAGCTATAGAAAGCATATAAACCGTTCTTTGAGACGAATTTTGTTAGCAAGACTCTTTGTCATGTATAATGTCTCCAATCCAAGGCGTATTAGTCTTGTTGAGGACTTCAAGAAGGACATGTGGTTCCAGACACAATTGGATTGTGGAGAGTGCTTTCTCATCAACTTCCTCTCATTGCTCATCGATCAGGGACTGAGGCTTATTCTTTTTTCTAACGAGAGCATTCTTCAATCCGTTCGGTGTCAGTACAAGCATCATTTGGACCTCCCAGATATTAAAACTCGTCTTATCATTGAATTTGGAAATATCAAATTTCGTGGCGGTTGCCATCTTTGAACTTTACTCTGATACCACTTGTTAGGATCGATATGGAGTAAATGGATGTAATAAGAAATCACGAAATAATAGAGCAAAACAAGATAAATAAATTTGACACCAAGAATAACAAATTTACATGGAAAACCAAATTGGAAAAAACTACATACGGCGATAATCGAAAAATCCAGTATAAGATGCAGAAAGAAGATCTAAAAAGCAATATGTTTATGGAAGAGATCAATAAAAGTGATTACAAATTCACTTAAAACACTCTCCCACACATTGAAGAAAATAGTGGAATGATTTTTTGTGTAGAAGAATGATGATGGAGAATAATTCTTGATGATGACGATGAAGGATGATGCGCTTAATAATGCATCTCACCAATCTCCAGCAATAAACAACCATAAAATTGTACATTAAGCTTAGCATAGTTGGTAGAAATGGACCAAAAAGGAGGGACCCTAAGAGAAAGGCTTGCCACGGACCGTGGGTAGGGCCACAACATTCCCGTGGAGTAGTTTGGAGTCCAAAAGAGGCTGAACACAAGTAGTCAACACTGGTCAAAGCATTCTTCTAGTATAGATGGTCGCGCATCACCAAATAAGGATAACAACGGGGCAGGTTAAAGATGAGGGGCATATTGCTGTCCCCATCCCTGCTCAACTCACTCTCGTCCCCGTCCCATTCCCCGTTGCAGGGAAAATTTCCTCCCTGTTCCCATCCCCAACAAGCATTTAATCCCCGACAGAGCCCAAACGGGGATTTTACTCGCAAAGTTTTTTTCCCTATTTGAAAACTATATTATAAATTGGATCTTGGATGAAATGTCAAGTTGCCCAGTAGAATTAGAAGGAAAAGAGGGATTATATAGTTAGATTTTTTTCAAGTAAATTTACTTATTTAACCTTAATCTTATATTCATAAATAAAGGATTTATATGTAATTTTAAGTACGGCGACGGAGATGAGTTTTTGCCCCCAATGGGGGATGGGGAACCAGGTATGAGAACATAGATTTTTCCTTAGGCGGGTAAGCGGGGATGAGGACGGGGACAAGGATGGGGTAAAATTTCTCTCTGTCCCTAACCGTGTTGAAGGATTGAATCTCACCCTTGTCCACGTCGCTGTCCTAATGGGGATGAGGATTTTTCCCAATGCGGGGCGGGGCGAGGCGGAATGGGGATTTCTCGTCCCACGGCCATCTCTATCACTAGGGGTGATCAAAACGGGTTAACCGAAAATGCGGTTATCCGGAAAGTTGATTCGCAAAAATTATAAACCGAAAATCGGTTAATCGAATTTTTCGGTTCGGCAAAAATGTAAACCGTAACCGATCTGAAGTAATAAAAGAATGAAGATGAGTTCTTATTTCTTTTTTGATTACCTTCCCCGGGAGAAGGGAATTGATAACATAAAACATTCTTGGAAAAAAAATTATGTGGCTTAACCCACATAAATATCTAGTAACGAGGTTTTGGGCGAATACATTAAGAACTGCTTACTTATACCTGCGTATAAGATAAATAGAAGTTAGGAAATCTGAAAAATTTTTAGTGCCCATTTCGGTAAACTCTCCATCATCTTTCTTTAGCCAAGTAGTATGTATTTCCATTGTGCTCGTTTTTTCAATTACAAAGTTGGTTAACCAGATTTTTAGTTTGGTTACTGATTAACCATTAATTTAAATTGTTAATTTTCAATTTTTATTTCTTTTTTTAATTAAGTTAACTGTTTAAGACACCAAATGTTAATTTACACATTATAATATTTTTAGTCTTATCTTTTAATAATTATGAAATTTACACTTGACCAATCTAAAATTTAGGTTTTTTTTAAAATAATAAGTTTTGGTTTCGGTTAACTGTCGACTAACCATGCGATTAACCGAATCACAAATGACTTAACCAAAACCACAAAATTTTTTCAGTTCAGTTAACCAAACCGAATTTTTTAGAAAAATCAAACTAGTTGAACTATTTTTCGGTTTTTTGATTTCGGTTTTGTTGCTCACCCCTACCTACCACCAAATAGGTTGTATCTTCCTTCTTTGCTCGCTGGACCAATCACAATTACTGCTGATATTCACCCCCCCTTCGCGCCTCGCATGCTGCTCTGGCTGCGAATGTTTCATGCCAAATTTTTTGAAATTTTAGGCCCCACCACCGGAACGCATTCTAATGGCTAAAAATCCTCTAATTTGTCCTCCACCAACCCCCCCCCCCCAAAAAACCCCTGAATTTTATGCTTGCTAGAAACTAGAGTTTTATATCATACCCTACTTCAATGCTATTTCTGCTACAAAACTTAACTTAAGCCCACATATCTTTAGTTCCACACTTCCCTAAACAATCATTAGTTGGGTACTTGAGTGCAAAATGTAGAATGTCTAAAGGGGGAAAAACAAACGAGTAGCTACTCAAGATTGACCTAAAACATCCGTCAATCATTGGTTGGGTACTTGGGTACGGTACATCAGTGTAACCCAAAATGTAGAATGTCTAAGGGGATTCGTAAGTAGAACCTCTCTTCGACAATGAATTACAGAAACGCTATTTCAATTGAGCCTCAATTTAGCTGGCATAGGGAGCCTGCTATTTCATAATTGAAAGCAGCGAAGGATGGTCTGTAACTTATTAAGACATAATCCTGCAGTCCATTACTGCTCTGATATGAAAAATTAAACAATAATAAGCCCTTTTTAATAGGCCGGAGATGCAAAATTAGACAGTAATGACCTTTTTTAACCAGCTGGAAAATGGAGATGAAACTCCAAAATATGAACATAGAATTCATAGACAACCTCCACACACACTTCAGGAAGTACAAGCACTCGTAAAGTTTGTCAATCGGCCCCCGACTTACCAGGAAAGGAGATGACAGGGGAGCAAGAAAGAAAATTATATATGATTGCGGGATGAAATACCCAAAGTCCACTATGCAGCGCACGACCGGTCTTTCCATGGTGCTGTGACATTTATTCCGCAACTAAGCCCTGTGATGTGATGCATTAGTGGGTAGGACACTCTTTTTCGTACACGTCGCTGGCGTATTTCCAGTTCATAACCTTCCAAATGTTCTTCAGATAATCAGGTCTGACATTCTTGTACTGCATAAAACAATCCAAGAGAACTCATCAAATTTTGACAGCCAATAAGGCACATTACCTATAATGAAGAACCTTCTGGCCTGAGTAACAACTTAGGAAGCATGTACATAAGAAAAACTTCCGGCCACCATGCAGAAGGAACAAAGAAAAAAGTTTTGAGTGTTTAGCAGCAAATATCCACCAGCATAAAACTGGATATTCAAGAGCAGAAAAGGTTGATATAAGTCCACTAGGCACAAATTCATTGCCCAATTTACAAGTGGATTGATCTTCAGGAGAAGCTTAAACATATCATTAGCACGAAAAGAGATACGGAGTAACATGTTCCAAACAGTAGATGGATAGCAATTTTGGTATGGAATTAACAAACTAATTTGGGATGCAGAGATTACATGATGAAGTACAAGCCACTAACCGCTACAGGTGCGAGAACAGCCAATCAAAGAGCATTAAATTCACTGATCAAGCTTCTCTTCCCATTTTTCTTGGCAATGAAGACGATCAATTTAATCTGACAGCCATTACCAAGAAACGATACCTTCAAACTGAATGGCAGAATGTATAGTTTACCCAACTCATGACCATTAGAAACTTATCATCTCCCAACAAGCAATATACCAATGAAAGCATTGATTAAGAAGAGATCTAGCCTTAAAAATCTACATCTTTCATTCCAGTACTCCCTGAACATCACATACATATTCATAGGACAAACCCTGCCATCATCCAAATGTCAGTTACCGAGAGCGTAATGAACAATCCCAACTGCGCCATTCAGAATACGCCCTTCCATCGCAAACTCCCCATACGGACACAGAAAATCAGAATAAAGGAAGATATAAAGACCAAGTGGCCAACATGGTCTTATGGACACTGGCCCCATCGACTGAGTTACACACTCCTAACATGTTTAAAAACCTGCTACTCTTTCAAGCAAGAAATCATGCTGTCAAAAGTGCAGTTACACAGACATGGATGGAACGAAAACCGTTATGCTTAGAACAACTAGTCACATGAGTGGCTGCTTCAACACTCAACAGATATGTGACACTGTAGAATGACATACAGGACATGTTTCGACCAAAAAACAGTGACAAATGCGCCTAGTGATCCTAGCAGAAAGCCATTGATTAACCTGTGACTGAAATAGGCTGTGAGCTTACAGGTGAGAAATCCCATTACGAGGAGGGAGATCCATCTCAGGCAATATTGGCTTTCCTTTTTGATAATTAATCAAAAAGTCAAATTAAAAGTACACCAACTGGATGTCACCCACATACAAAAGGGCCAACTACAAGAAAGAACCATCCCAGGCAGAAATAGAATTCTTGGTCATTGATCTCTTAACTAGACATTTCTATGCTTTGAAACCCGTTCTCTAATGTAATCCTAGCAGGTCTAGTTGCTCTTTCAGGTTTAATTATCAGGAGAGAATGTTCATGCATTTCAACCTTCACAAAAAGAACCCCCTTCAAATGCGAAAAAGCCTTAGATCTCACAAATCTCGATTATACCATGCATACTTCATCATGGAAGGATTATCATTACTTCTCAACACACCAGCTCATTTTCTTTGAACATTCAAGCCACTTAGTAAGCACGATGAACTGATGGCAATTCTTGCCCATCTATATTCCACCTCATTTCCTACCAAACGCATTGCATCTACCAGCCTAATCCTAAGTAAAATAACTAGATTTTTAGGACCTCCATTCCAAAGTAACATTAAGGGGTCATGACAAATTGAGACGACCTCGCAGTAAAAGAGGCGGTGTCCAGTATTCCATAGCAAGGAACGTACAGGCACCAACCCCACATACTGCTTAATAGATGGGCTTGTGTTGTGAGTAACAGATTATTCTGTCTATCTTTCTTTTGGGACCATCGGATAACTGGCTAACTACTTATCAGATTCATCAGAAGCGTGAGGGTCATAAAGTCAAATGCCCAACGCTAAATCCTCCATTATATAAAGCACATCAACCTTTTCTTTCACTAATGTCCAAGAATTGGTAGTGAAGTTGCTTTATTAGGATGTAAACATAACATCCCAGAAACAAAGGCACAAGAAGACCAAGTTAGGTGATGCTCTTTCCACTTTCAGAAGTCTGACAAATCCAGGGGCAGGGGGCACTGGGCGCATGCAGAAAGGCTTCTTTGTACAAAACAGTCTTTCAGATGTAATACTTTTTGTCTCGCATTGGCCATTGTCATAAGTGTACTCTCTTTACAAACTCAAATCCCAGTGCTTATTTGGTTTAAGTAACAAAAAAGGTCAAAAGGATCATTTGGGACAAATCAATTTGCATGAAGACTGCCTTCCCAGAAAAGGACACTGAAGTCACCGAAGCAAACATGAACCTTATCCGATAAAAACACTGTTCTTGCCTTGTTGTCAATGCACGACAATACATGTATGACATGTTAATCTGGGCAAAAACCTGAAGTTCTTACCTTTGATCTGTTTTTCCTTAAATGCCTTATGGCTAGAAATTGAACCAAGGAGGAGAAAAGGGGCCACAAAGTAACAAATCATTCAATGAAGAAAAATCCCGGACAATGAAGAAGAGATTCATAATTTCATATCAGGTAGTCTAGGACATTATAGAACAAATAGTTCACAAAATGGAGCCGGAAACTTAAAAAAATGTTACCTGTAGGTAATACGCATGTTCCCAGACATCTATACCGAGTAGAGGAACCAAATGTGCTCCTCTAGTTACCAATGGGTCCTGAAAAATAACATCATGTAAATTGAAATAAAACCATCAAGAACAACCAGCAATTCCAAGAACCCACAGGCAAAACTACATTGGAAAGTGTTAACTCCCAAGCGAAGTTCAATTGAAGCATTGTTTTTTGAAATAAAGAACCTAAATAGTAAGACACAGAAACATCATTTTGAATATAAGGAGAAGAAATCAAGCCCTGTAAAAACTTATGGGCATATACCTGATTTGCAGTAGTTTCAACTACAAGCTTCTTCAACTCCTTATCAACTCCTAGCCACTGCCAAAGAGATGTACATTATCATAAAAGGAAAAATGGAGCAACTAAGAACATTACTAGGGCTGAAAACTTACCACCCATCCAGATCCTTGCAACGCAGCACCTTCCGCATTCATCTTCTGGACAAGAGCTTCAAGAGAACCAAAGTTTGAATCAATAGCCCAACCCAATGAACGCTTTGGAGGCTCACCACCACCCTCCTGTAACATGATTATGATACCACCAATTGCGTTTTTAAACCAGATTGCAAAAATACAGCAGAATATACGGACAAAAAACCCTCAAAAGAGCAGCTTACCTGAACTGGAGCAAGGTTATTCCAGAAAATAGAATGATTTACATGACCTGTTGCCAACAAATTAAACAAATTGAAAAATTGATACAAAGATATGAGAGGTACTACAAATCTAATGTTCAAGACATATTTGGTTCAATGTATGTAATAAATCTTATGCCGACAGCAAGCATACTGAGGAAGGGGGTAAAGGGAAAAGGATAAAGGAAGAATGAAAGCATAATTCGTTAAGTTGCACTGTTTGGTAAGCTGACACATAAGTCTATCAAAAGTAGAAGGATTAAAATTATTTAAAAAAAAAAGAAAATCTTTGACAGATCCGGGCACTACACGTCCACACATAGCAGCTGCCTACTCTGCACCTCAGACATACTTCTAAACTTACAGTAAGTCAATGAATGTGCTCACAGCGTGCTCCCCATTCATGTGGTGCAATGATGACCAGCCCTTTCTTGCTCCTTTTAACAGCGCCTCACCCCCCCTCCCAGAAAAAGAAAAATCAGTCTAATAGCTGGCGTGATTTATACTGAGAAACTCTAATGTATATCAAGTATTGCCACTTCCTCCTGCCCTCAAATCTCTAGTCCTTTCTGCATCCTTGAGATTTTTACAAGCCAAAGTATAAATACTTAGCTTGTACCTAATTTTTGCCAACCTAAACTCTAAACTTCAATCTGAACCCGTACTAAGCAACAGAACTATGTCTCACACAAGATTTTCTTCACTAACAGGCAAGGGAATACTATATTCCTAGACTCAATGCAAGAGTTTGGGTCACAAATCATTACATAACGGCTCCGAACAATCATGATCCACAGACTTCAAATAGCAACGATCCCACAACTGACAATTAAGTTTCCCTGTCAAAATATTGTAACGACTAACTCCGAGCCATTCAGTATACGAAGCCCACTAAACATGCAAGTCTCATTATCAGACAATAACAATCTTAAATCCACTTCCCAAATTGGGGAATCTCACCCCTAAGGCCCCAATATTCCAACAAAAATTCAACAGTCCAAATGATTTCATATTGACATAGAGGGAATGATGGTTTTTGAACATCAGATCTAGAAAAGTTCAGATAAACAGTTTCTACTCACTCACTATCATTGCAGTCTCAAACAAATACAATGTTTGATGTAGTTAATTACCAGAAGAGACCACAGCCATGTTACAAAAACTTCGGACTAGTGTCAAGGCATTGGATAGTTGCTATCAAGGAACTTTGAGGGTTTTTTAGCCTGAAGAGTCCTAAGCACCTTCTCCAACACCACCAAATTGCTATGATGGAATTTAAATTGGCCGTCGCATTCAAAGTCCCATAAAGACGTAAGACACAATTTCAGACCATTAGACCAAAATAACACGAAAACACAAATAGCATAATCGCTCCTCCTCATAACAAGGAAAGTCGAACATCAGCAATTCCACATCCTCCCAGTTCCTAGGCAACTACTAAGTCAAAATTCCAGGCATTCAAGAATCCTAGGTAAAATCTAGCCAAATGCGAAACCACAGTCGACAAAAATGGAAGTACAACACAATACGAGCCAGAATCAAACCTCCGCCATTGAACTTGATAGCACTCTGGAGCTTGACGACGGTCGAGGCATCACCCTTGGCCATGGCGTCATGGAGCTGCTCCAGAGCCTTGTTGAAGTTAGTGACGTAAGTCTGGTGGTGCTTCTGGTGATGGAGCTGCATGATTTCGCCGCTGATGGTGGGCTCAAGAGCGCCATAGTCGTAGGGAAGGTCAGGGAGAGTGAAGGTTTGCAAGGACCGCAATTGGAGTAACCCTAATCCGCCATAGCCTTGCCGAATCGCAGCGGAGGCTAGGGATTTTCTCGCCATTAGAGTTCGAAGAGCCATTGATATGGAGGGTTTTCTTCTCTCTGAGAGATGGTCGCGGGTGGGTGTTGGGAGAGATGTGAAGGAAGAGAAGAAGAGTCAGTAGTGAAGTTACAGCCGTGATGGTCTCAGCCCGCAGCTTTGGGGAATCTGGGGGTGTAGATGGCACCCAAGCTAGTGTCCACGTCGCTCACACAGGTTTTTCTTCCCCTCCCCCCCCCCCCCCCCCCCCCCCCAAAACCCAAATTTTATTATTAAAAATTTTCCGTCATTTGGTAAGGTACAGCGTTGGATGGAAAACTATGGATATTTCTTCCGTGATGGTCAACATTTAGGGGCTCTCATTTATGTTGGAAAGTCTGAGCCGGAATT
Source organism: Carnegiea gigantea (assembly GCA_029747015.1). Taxonomy (NCBI): domain Eukaryota; kingdom Viridiplantae; phylum Streptophyta; class Magnoliopsida; order Caryophyllales; family Cactaceae; genus Carnegiea; species Carnegiea gigantea. The sequence continues at coordinate 508,739 of JAKOGI010000309.1, read as the reverse complement.
TGCGTGCAGTTGATTAAAATTAATTAAAGTATATTGAATATAGTTTTTTTGAGTTAAAATTGATATAATTTTTTATATGATGGATTAAAATTGATATTTTTTATTGAAGTGAGTTGAAGTTAGAATTGTTTTTGTTAAAGTGGGTTGAATTTGGTAAGTTGGACTTACCAACGAAAAGAACGGGCTCTTAGATTACATATTATCTTTTTTTATAGATTCTTACAACTCCTTACATTTTCAACCAAATTCTTGTAACTTTTTACATCATTTTAAATTTTCTTATATCTCTTTATATCTTCTTACATCACCTCATATATTTTTTTATAACATTCAACTTGTCATTTATTTTTTTCTCATATTTATAGAAAACTAATATGTATATATGTTTCATATATTAGCAATATGAAAAATTTGTATAAATTTTTATGAACATAATATTTCTATAAACATAGAATGGAATTTAATGACATAAATTATATTGACTTTCGACGTGAATCATATACGTCATTATAAAGAAAACAAGTTGACATTCTTTTCAAATTATAATACAAAAATTGCATTTGTTTGAGTTTTGATGTGAATCTTGTATGAAAGTAGCCAAACTATAAGTGAGAAAGGCATTTCAACTATTTTCCCTAAGCTTATATATGATAATTTCATTGCTATCATCATACAAATGAATGTTGGATATGTCATCCACTTTTGGGTCCTTTGCTTGCTAAGATTTTTATGCCCTTTTTATACACAATTAATATAATCATGGAGAGTACAATAGACAACAATTATCTCAAGCTACTGTTCCAATATCATTTGAGGCATTATATTAAAAATATTAATTTAAAATTATTTAGTTTGAACAGGATTTTATTTTAATGGGTCTACTCAATTTTGTTGAGAAAAATTATTATTCTTTTAATTTGTCCATAGAAAGGTGAAACTAATGTTAATAAAAAAAATACATCAAGTGTATAACGTATTTGGTTCTATAAATTTGTGTGTTAGAATTTATTTTATGGTTATTTAATTGATTTGTTTAAAGGATTTTTTCATTAATTATGTGATTTCAATATTATTTTTTTACATGCAAAGATAATTGTAGAAAAACAAAATTTATTTGTACAATGTTAAAAAATAATTAGTTTTAATGATGGTATAAAATTAATTTCATAAATATCACTAGCATATTATACATAATTTATCTTCGTGAAATAATTTATTTCATGAATCATACATTGAAGACCAACAATTATGCATAGATATCAAAAAACTATATGTATAAATTTTAATAATTCAACAACTGTTTGCATCTATCCTGATAGCTTGTTATAGTTTCTTACAACTCTTTACATATTCTTATAACTTCTATACAATTTTCACAGTTTTCTAAACCTTCTTACAACTCCTTATATTTTCTTATATCTTACAGTTGCATCTTATTGTGAAAAAGAAGGGACCTTTAATGCTTTGAGGGTCTGAACCTTACCCGACCTTCAATTTGGATGGAAGCAGAGCGAAGGGAAATAATTAGTTAACTCTCTATTCCATTATTTGGAAAAATTAGATGACAAGGGGTAGGGGCAACGGTATACTCTATCCTACTTACTTCTACTTTTTATTCACCCCTAAATGACGGAGAAGAAACAATTCTTATATTATGGTTCCGGGGTCATATTGTAATATGTAGATGCGGAGCTAGAAAATTCTCTTCAGGGGTTATCAATATTATGGGTTTATTTTCATTCAAACGATAGAAACTCATGGTTAACTATAAACCAGTATTTTGGAGTTACTTTGTAACTTAGTTAATAAAATCTTTAGGTTGGTAATAGGATTGTGGGTTCGTCTTCTTCTCATCGTTATAAGCTCCTCTCTAGTGCCAAAAGAAAAAAGCATGTCAAAATTTGATTATTGAATTCAAATTAAAAGGTCAATCAAAAAATAAATAAATAACAAATTAGTTATTAGTATTGCAATGAATTAAAAAAAAAACCTATGAACCATTAATCCAGGCGAGAGAAATCACGGATGTTAGACTACAAAGTTTTAAGGATTTAAAACAGTTCCAATCCTGTTAAGACATCTCTAATAGTTAGTTAAATGTTCTAAACAACTTCTATTATGTTTGTATTTAGTAAGTCTCAGTAAATTGATAAATGTAAAGTTAGTGAGGCACATAAGTTACACAACTATAAATAGAATAATGTAATTTGTGTAAAAATTTGGACCCAAAAAAAAAAAAAAAACTCAAAAGCCACATTACATGAGATTGATTGCAAACGTTAGGTGTATTATACATAATTTAGGGAGTCCTTAGATTCCTCTACCACCCACATTTCTATTTTATTCATAATTACCACTTACAATTTTTTTAACTCAAGTCTACCACCAAGTTTTTTCTTTAAGCTCAAGATTACCACTCTAAACCCCTTGACCGGCTACTGTAGATTTTTGAATTTTTAAATTTTTTATTTAAACTGGTGGGGCCCACAATAAAAAAGCAAGGGAAAGGAAAAAATAAAAAATTTGCTGAAGTTCCTCCAAAGATAATATCATGCTGATTCACGCAAGATTGCCTTCTTAGCTTCCAGAAACAACCCTAATATCTCACCCTCTCTGCAGACCTCAAGGATAGCTTTTTTGTATGTGGGATTTAGAGAAGAAATTGTTACTTTTGATCAATTGTCATCATCATGGTTGATCAAGGAGCCAATGGTTGCTTATAGCATTGCTAAAACATCATAAGGTATGTGTTCAAATTCTGGGAAGAGAAAACAAAGGGAAATTTAAAGTATTTGAGGGCTACGTTTGTGTATCTATTGTAAAGTTCAAAAAGAACAAGTTTTATTCTTTTCCTTTGAATATGCACAATGTTGATGATGGCTTTGTTACATGTGCGTCACGGTGGATATTTTTAAAAAGTGCCTCATCTTGTGTATGGTTTGGGAGAGACGAAAAAGATTAAACGTGATGCCGATTATTTAAGTATTGGTATTAAGGGGATTGTTATCGAGTTAGGGTATAATGCAAGGAGGATTAAAAAAATATATTTTAGCAAGCCTGAATTACCATTTGAAGAGAGTTTGGTATCAATTGAAAGAGACGAAGACGTGCGTGAATTAGTAAGGTTATGCAAAAGTATAGAATATGTCAATCTATATGTTGAGCATAATGATGAAGTTGACTTTGTTGAATCTAATGAATCAAATGATGATCACAATGATTGTATGGTTGATTATGAGTATGACGAGTATGGATCTGATATTGAAGATGAGGAAATTGCTCGAATTAGAGAGACAAAAAAGAAGATGCATAAGGAAGTACTTGCAGACTTAGAGGGGCTGAGAGCAGAAAATGGAGAGGATTGGGAACAAAGCAATGCATTGGATGATATTTATGCACATTACCAAGATTCTGACGATGTGGATAGTCCTATAACTAGTGACACAGATGAGGATGATGGTGATGATAAGTAGAGGAAGAAAAAGAAGAAAAGGACAATAAGATACCCTCAATATAACGTAAGCTCATCAAAAGAAGGAATTGAGCTACAAGTAGGCCTCATGTTCATTAATAAGGAGCAACTTAGAGATGCCGTGGAGGACTATCATATAATGAAGGGGTACGACATTAGGATACAACATAGTGACAAAAAAAGATTTCAAGCATTTTGCAATGCAGAAGGATGTGAATGGAGTTTGTGGGCATCTAGGTCACAACGTGAGCAATCTTTTCAAATTAAAAAAATGCCTAAACCTCATAGTTGTGTTCCTTACAGCTTTGAGGGAGGAAGGAGGAAGATGTCAACTAAATGGTTGTCAAGTAAATATATGAAGACTTTGAAGTTGCAACCAAGCTTAAGGTTGAGGGAGCTAAGAAACTTGATTGAAGTCGATCACAATTACAAGCCTACTATGTCTATGTGTTTCAGAGTTCGAGGAAAGGCTTTGACATTAATCTTAGGGGATTACAAGGCTCAATTCAGCATGATAAGGGCTTATGCCAGGGAGCTTCTTAGAAAGAATAGAGATTCTACCGTTAAGATTGATGTGGAAAGAAATGGAGATGACAAATGTGTGTTTAAAAATCTTTACATATGTCTTAGTCCTTTAAAGAGAGGATTTTTGGAAGGATGTAGAGGAATATTGAGCATTGATGGATGTTTCTTGAAAGGGCCATGGAATGGACAACTTTTGGCTGTAGTAGGTCGAGATGCAAACAACCAAATGTATCCTATTGCATGGGGTGTAGCACAGAGGAGGACAAGGAAACATGGCTTTGGTTTATACAGTTCCTGATTAATGACTTAGAAATCGAAGATGGGCACGGATGGACTATCATTTCAGACCAACAAAAGGTAAACTTATATATATCACAATAGGCTTTAGTTATATTATCTCTAATAGATGTTCAATATTTCTCATAAAAGCTAGATTACGACCATGAAATGCAGTTTCTTCTTATTTTATAATTTTTTTTGTGTGTGTTGGTTAAGGGGCTTGTTAATGCAATCTCAAATCTGATGCCAAAGGCTGAACATCGACTGTGCGCAAGACATGTGTATGCTAATCTAAGGAAGAAATAGAAAGGTTTGAAATTCAAAGACGTGTTTTGGAGAATTGCAAAGTCATCAAATGAAGTCTATTATAATAAGCACATTAAGGAGATGCAAGAATTGGATGTTCATGCTTGGCAATTCTTGGAAAGAAAGGAACCTAAGCATTTTTGTAGACTTTTCTTCAAGCCATATGCAAAATGTGACTCTGTCGATAACAATATGGCTGAGATATTTAATGCATTCATCATCGAGGAAAGGTTTAAGCCTATATGGACCATGCTTGATGAAATTTTCAAGAAGTCATGTCAAGAATTGCTTCTAAGAAGCAAATAGTAGACCATTTACAACAAGATATATGTCCTGTGATTTTGAAGAAGCTAGAGAAAGCAAAAGATACATGTAGATGGTGGCAAGCAAGTAAAGCTGGCCATGGAATGTATAGTGTTAATCATAGAAGTGATGGTTTCGTAGTTGATATAGTGGCCAAGACTTGTACTTGTAATGCATGGGAGTTAAGTGGCATTCCATGTCATCATGCTTTAGCAGTGATGAGAGAGGAAAAAATGAATCCGACTCAGTTTGTTCATAAGTGTTATAGGACTAAAATGCTTAGAAGGACTTATGCGCATACCTTACAGCCTATAAATGGACCAAATTTATGGTCTCCATGCGAAGAGGAGCCAATTGTTGCCCCTGTTTTCAGAAAGAAGAAAAACGAGAAATATCAATTTAAAAGGAGGCCAGAAGAAGCGGAAAGAAGACCCTGCGGCCAATATGGAGTTGTCCCAAAATCAGGCGGGACTGTTAAATGTTCAATATGTAAAGAATATGGGCATAACAAGACGACGGCAACGAAAGGGTAATATTATTATTCAATTTTCCTATTTTGTAATATTTTTTTAAACATTACTATTCACCTGTACCTCTCATTCTGTGTGCAGCGTTCACTTTACCATTCTTCCAATGCTATTGTTAGTCCCCCAATTGATCCTGCATCAGCACCCCCTGTTTCTGCATATGGTGCTTCTGGTTCTGCTGCTTCAGCTTCTGCACACGCTGCTTGTGCTACTTCTACTGCTTCATTCTTTGTTGATACTACACCTGAAACAGTTGCCACTTCCTCTGCACATGTCTTTGATGCTCCTGATTTCCCTTCTACAATTGACTTTCTTGATGCTGCAACTGAACACCCTGGTGCTGTTGAATTTGGCACTACTACTGCTGCCCATGATACTGCTGACATCTTCATCAATTACATACCAAAAGACAAGCTTCCTGTGAGGAGAAACCGAGATGGGGAGGTCATTCCTACCCATAACAGTCTCACATTTGCAACATTAGATGAATAATTTGTAAGAAGTATTTTGAGTTGTGTATACGGTGGCACGAAAGAACAGCTTAGGGCCACTCATTTTTTGGTCTGATTAGTGTTTTGGATTATTGCGTATTTGTGAGAGGATATTACTTTTAAAGGCTCAATATTACTTGTTTGCCATGCTTTATTCAGGAATTATAAGTAAAAAATCTGCCCACTAATATGAGTAACAAATTATGAGAATAAATAGTTGATTATTAATCACCATAAAGAAAATTATTTAATCATCGACATTAATCATATGACGTGCAGAATTGTTCTGGGCCATCTTTTTTCTTTCATTTTTGGTGAGGGGAACGGTTCAGTGTTCACCTTATAACGAGGGCGTTTGCCAGTTAGTGTCTGGAACAGCGTTAGTAGGGCTGAAATAACACTATCTATGCGGACATCAAGGTGTCATGATCCAACCTCATCTGCAAGCTTCTTTGCTCATTTCTAGTAGCTTCACAGCTGCATTTATCAGAAAAATCACATCATATTGCATTAGCATACAACATAGCAGGGCATGCCAGCAATTGAAGATGTAACCCTTTAGAATCAAGAACTCGAGTAATTGCCACATACAGAGGCAATTTTTACCGTCAATATGAGTTATTGTCATTTTGCATTATTTGATCACAGAAACAATACTCAATTTTTACCTAAAACACTACTCAATATGAGTTATTGTCATACAGAGGCACCATTGCTCATCCACTACTCAATTTCAACCTGAAACAATACTCAATTTCAACCTGAAATAATACTGCATTTATCAGGAACATTGCCACATACAGAGGCACCATTGCTTATATGCTGAATAGTGTAAGCCAACTCATATTGATAGTAAAACTTGCTCATCCCCATTTTCAATCTCTGTGGACCAACAACTGTCAAATTTTTAATAAACCATAATGAAACATTCCCAGCATACAATAACTATAACCTACGCATATAGCATCATCCGGGAGAGCTTAGTTCCTAGCACAAAATTAGCTGTAAAGAGGTCCTTAAAATAAAGAACAAGACTAACCCTTTGAACATAAATAATTAGGCAATGTTCCTATGGAAAAAAAAATATATTTAATACTTGAACAGAAGCCACAAGGAACAACATCTTCAGATAATAATTCAACATTGAGTTAACTTAGTCTTGAGTTCACCTTTGACAACAAGCTGACAGATGCACCCAATAATAGCAGCAACAGAGGAGCTATCAGCACCATCGGAAAGGGAAAACAAAAATTGGGAAGCTCCACTTCTTCTGAAGTAGTCCCACAGCCAGCAAGCAAGTCCAAAGTCTATTTCTTCCTCAAGTACATGATACTTGATCCTTCAGACTACTATTTTCTTCTGTAAAAATGCTCGTCATCGTTGCCAATCCTTCAGACCACTGAGCTATTCAATTCTTAGTTTTGGCTGGGAGAATTTGGGCAAGAACATAGCCAGAGAAGAGAGGAAGAAGATGTCTTTAGAAATATGTTGATTTGTGAAGAACATGAAGAATAGATGAAGAACACGAGAAGATTTCTAGAGAAAAGTAGCAAATTCTCTCTCTAACTTTCTGTGTATATTACTGTGCATGTATAAGATAAGACCAGTGGAACCTGCTAGAGAACTGTATCATCACATCAGCGGGTTTTTTATTAACAAAAGAAAATTGAAATTACTGGCTACAGCCGGTAGTACAAACCAGTGGTGCCATTTTTGAAAATGGAAAAACGTCTAAGTGGTAGATTTAGACAAAAAATATTGTGGGTGGCATGTTTGAACAGAATGAAAACGTTGATGGTATAGTAATTGAAGGACTCATAATTTAGGGGGGTGTGTAGGAGGAAAATGGGAACAAAAAAAGAAAAAAGAAAACATGCATATGAGCTGGGTAAAAAAGAAACATCCTTGAAGGGCTAGGCATGCAGGTATGCAAAGACATGGGCTATGTGTGAAGTCGTATGTAGAAAAGTTTAAAGAGAAAAATGGACGCACAATTCTTTTTCTAAGTATTCGAGCATAGGATTCCACTGTAGGAAGGACAAGGCCATCAAGCTACGCAGTATATACTGCTAATAATTAAGCAATTTATTAATTTTAAAGATAATCTCCAAGGGCAGAGTTATCTGTAGAGATAAGGGTGCCTACATTTGGATTTCTCCGAACCCTGCAAAAGTAGAACTCACACTGGATGGTATTATTGTTGTATTTATTTTAAGGATAATAGGGGGCCATGGCCCCCACTAGCGCCCTCTAATTCTGCCATGGTAATATGGTCATAAGGGATGAATGCAGCATGCATGATTCACTTTAACAGTACCCAAAATTTCAAAAATGTTAATCGCTATACCTAATCAGTATTGATCCTGAAATAATTTTACAACCATGATTATAACCTCGAAGATGGGGACAGTACCCATCAAGTGTTAAAAATTAAAAATTTCCAAAATATTCATTGCTATACTTAGAAATGTTCGTCTCTATACTTAGCAAATGTTCATTTGGAAACAATGCTCATAACCAAATCTTACAAATGTTCATTGATAAAATAGGCAAATATTCATAATTTCTTAATAGCAAAAATAACATTGATGTGTTTCCAAAAACGTAATTATAACCTCGAAGATGGACACACAAAATACTAAATGTTAAAATATAAAAAAAATCAAAATGTTCATAACTGTGCGTATTAAATGTTCAATCATTGTCGGTGTGACATGCATGGGGTCCACAATACAAGATAGACATAACACCACAATAAAATTTTCTGAGAATGGGGTCGAGGGAAGATTTGTAATAACTCATCTGCATTCCCAACTCTCTCTTCTATTAGCATATCCAAATAAGGTAACGTACAAATCGCCTTCCTTTCCCTATATCCCCACTTTGCCTTTCATCCAAATAAAGGGCTAACCATTACAATCTCACTTGGAAAGATTGGATAGACAATTCAAAATTAAAGTCCTTCAAACTCTTATTTCGAGAGGATATGCACATTATTTCTGGTTAGAATGACAAAGGCATATTTGCATAAAATTGATTGAGCACAATAGTTAGTGATGCACCTAAAATCTTTTGATCAAGTGCATGCCACATATAACACACGCAACACTTACTCCTTGTCTCTCTTACTAAAACCTCTCTTAGATACTTTCTTACTATATTCACCATCTCCACTTTCTTTTTAGCTGACTTGATCATCAGAAGTTCATTCTTTAGGTGTCATTTGGAGGTTAGAGTGCTATGCAGATGCTAAAGACATTGGAATATCCCTCAATGCACCTAAGTCTTGTGCTTTCCTTGAATTTCCTGCAAAGTTAGTTTCTTCTTGCTGACAAGGCTAAAATATCTAACCTTGAAATACTTTAAGCTTTAATCACCAAGATAATGATTTTATTAGCCTCATACAGGTATCTTAGGTGGAAAAAGGGAAAAAAGTTTAGACACTCAAAAAAAATTTTTCTCGTGAATCGAATATCGTGAAATTTTCTAAATGTATTTGTTAATTATAATTTTATGAGTAGTTAAGAATGTTTTAAGGTCATAGGAAGCGTAAAAATTAATAGTGCAGAATTCAAACTCATATATTTGATGTCAATTTTAAACCTCTTACTAATTGTGCATGATTTAAATATACAACACAACAGTCCTAGATATTTGAAGACATTAGTTTAGAACATAGCTCAAATAATCATAGATTATTTGATATGTCCCAAAATATGAACGCCTTCTATATTACATATGTCAAGCTATTGATTTTTGTGCTTCTACATGTATCACAGTCTATTCTTGGAGAATATTATTAGTTATCACCAGAATTAAATAATAATAAAGTACTTCATTATTGTAAAAAAAAATTTAAACAAAATGAGGGGGAAAAGGGGAGAAAATTGAATAAAGCTGGTCAAGATTTAAAAGTCTACAAAATTAGGAAAATTAAGAGTTTGCTTCTAAATAAAAAGATACAAAAACTGATGAGGTTTTATTGAATTTTGATTGTGGCCATTCAATGATTTATATATTCTATGGATTCTTCATTAATAAAAGCCACGACTATTGTGAGGGATGAGTAACGCAAAATTGTGAGGATGATTTGATAATTTTGATTCAAAAGTCAAGGGATTTTTTTTGGTTTTTTTTTTTTTGGGGGGGGGGGGAGGGGACATTGATAAAGCATTCCATTGAGGGTCTCATTTTTCATGGGGATGCCAAATGGAATAAAGAGAGGAAGGGAGACAAGGAAAATAGAAAACCTCTATTACTCTAGTAAAATTTCAGTCTTTACCTCACTGTTCCATAGTGCGACAAATTATATTAAACCATTTGGGTAACCCTTTAGAAAAACTAGTTGGCCATGATTTGGTTGTTGGTACTAAATTGTGGCATATGATAACAAAGGCGAGCGTTATTTTATTAATAGATTGAATTGAAATGATAGCTTGAGGGAAAATATGCTTTAGAGAACAATTAGTTAGGACTTGATCAATTTTACTTTTTAAAATTTCTTTGGGTTACAATGTATTTAGCTCACTAAATCATATTAATTATCAAATGTATTTAGCTCACTGTATTTATTGCAACTCACTGGATATATAACGTAGCTCACTAAAAGTAATGGTGCATATTACTGGAAAATAATTTTTTTAACTCTTATAATCATCCTAGCTCACTTATTTTTTTAATCATGACATAAGAGCATTTGCATTATATTTAGTGACTATAATAAAAATGTAGTCCAGCTTATCAAATATAGTTCAATTCACTAAATACGTATCACAGCGCACTAAGTATATGTCGCAGGTCATTAAAAGACAAAATTTTGTATCTTAAACTATGAACAAGAATGTGTATGTGCTCACTAAAATTATATATTATTTATTTGCTCACTCGTTTTTTTAATTATAAATACTTAGCATCGCTCACCAAGTCATATGGATTACCAAATATATTTCATAGCACACTAAAATCTATCACAATTCGCTAAATAAATCATATGGTCTAAGTCCATGTGCACACTAAAAGTATTTATGCAGCTCAATAAAGTGTTAACAAAATTGCTCAGCAAAACTATATCATAGATAGCAAAAGTATTTAGAGTTGTACAATATTTTTAATGAGCCAAACTGAATGTACAGTAGCGTATTTTAGTGAGTTATAAAGTATTAATACTGAGCTGAAATTCAGTTGTTCATATACTCTTCTATAACCGGTTGTATTTACAATTGTCCAAAGATCTATTAAGATACAAACACTTCACTATTCAAATTCAAGAGAAATGCTTCTGCCCATATTTGAATTTAGGACCTACCGAATGAAAAGAGTGTTTTTAGTGTGTACATTGCCATGATTAGCTTCACTTAGTTTGACTCACAGTCTACCAATTTTAGTACTATTCACTGAGTAAATGAAAAAATATATATTTCTGATTGAGATATTTGATGACCCCTCTGATGGAAAGATGACACATGGTGCTGACCAAGTCGACGTGGAGTCATAGTTGATAACAAGGAAGATAGAAGGAGATTGAAGGGGTATAATGGTAGTTTGACCTCTTGAATGGGGAAATTACCCTCCTACCCTTGAGGGTCAACCCTAAGGCTATAACTACCCCAACTTTCCCCATTTGTGGGGACTTCAAGCTATCACTTTTTACTTTTCACTTGGAACAAACTTGATATTCTCTCTCTCTCTCTCTCTCTCTCTCTCTCTCTCTCTCTGTGTGTGTGTGTGTGTGTGTGTGTCTGTCTCTGTCTCTGCTCTTTGTTCTCTATATTTGCTTCTCAAATTCTTCCTAAGACTGACTTAAGCGTTAGAAGGATGTTCCTCGGTCAAAACACCCGAGGTTGACCTTTGGGCAGATAATTGAAGGAGTACACATCGGTGCGTACGATCGATTTGAGCCTTAATCATACTTAAGTCCAGGAGATACATTATCTCCTTCGAAATAGATTGGGCTGTCTGTGGAGATACATCGGCAAGATAGTTGACACTCGATCGAAAGCATCGAAGCAGCGAGACATAGGTAAGCGTGTGGCAACAGATGACCACCCAGGAGGGCATGATGCCTCTTCGACACAAAGCATCAGAGAAAAGTCCATGGATCGCCCCTTCACTCAGCAGTTTGTCACAATGGAATAATTGAGGGAGGCGCTAAGGCAAGTCTAAGAGGTAGTGGTTCGTGGGGTGTGTGAGAAGATGAAGGCAACTGAGCGTCAGCCCGAGCCTATCTGGGGGTTCGAATATAAGCCAACACCAGAAAACACCCCTCTATAGCAGCAAGCTCGAAGCCAGCATCCTCAAAGGGATGCAAACGCCTTGCAAGGCGGAGATACTAGGAGAATTATCGAAGCTAAATAGGCCCTACAAAAACTCAAATCAACGTTGCTCCCTCCCGTTCCATCACAACTCTGTACGCATCCAAGAGTCGGGCAGCTGAATGGTACAAGGAACAAGAGGAATCCTATAGCCCTCATTACTAAGAAATAGGAGGCTCCGAGGAAAGAATTATTTTTTCGCTTAAATCTATGGGAAGGACCCTGATAGCTACTCGGGTGCCATGAAGCACACATCCACCCTACGAACGGTCAGCGCCAAGAGGGGGATAGAAGCAAGGAGTATTATCTAGGAACCATGGGTCGCTTTGGCTATGGATTTAGGCCATCCAGGGCCACCTGTGCTTTGAATTAGGGGCTCCTCGGAGAAAGGGCAATTTCCCCCTTTCTCAACCCTTCAGTAGGTTAATTATGGAGGCACTGCGCCCCAGGAAGGTCAGGATGCCCACAATGGATTCCTTTGACAGAATAACCAATCCTAACGATCATTTGGATGTCTACAAGGCACAGATGTACATCTAGGATGTTGATAACGTAACGTACTATCATTACTTCCCTGCCACATTGAAAGAAATCACACAGAAATGGTTTAATGGACTCCGATGGGAGCATTACCTTATTTCTCCAGTTAACGGAGTTGTTTAGTGCTCACTTCATAGCGAGCAACAGAGAGCGGAAAACTAGCATTCATTTTGCCAAAATTTGGCAAGTCAGAGAGGAAGACTTGAAGGAGTATACGATGATGTTCAACCGTGAAGCCATCTTGATCCCAAACTTGCAGGATGGGGTGACCTACCCGGCTTACCTTAACGGATTGCTCCCCGGAAGGTTCAAGTTTTCTCTTACTGAGAGTAAGGTAATAACATTAGCAGAAGCCCTAAAAAGGGCTCAAGCTTTCATACAGGCCACAGAGATATGTGTTGGGGATGACTTTGTCCGACCAGAGAATACGAAGAAAGGAGGAGAGGATAAGGGTCCTCAGGCAGACAAGCGTCCTAGGAAGGATGAAGAAAGAGTCGGTCATTTCCGCACCACTCATCCGAACATTCTCATGGAGATCAAGGGCAACCCCATGCCAAGGCACCCAAGGCCCATTAAGACTCCGAGAAAATTCAAAAACAAGAATAAGCATTATGAATATGATGAGGATTATGACCACACTACTTCTAAGTGTCGCAAACTCATGAGAGCCCTTCACGAATTAGCTGATTAGGGACAACTTAATCGTTTCTTGAGAATAGGAGAAGGTGAGGATCGCAATCATCATGACCTGGAAGAGAAAAAAGATAATGATGCTGACTACAACATGGAGATTATAACAACCATTATTGGAGGGATTGATGATAGGGAGTTGAACGTGGGATATCAAAAAGCTCATATTTGGAAGCTCAGCCAGGTCATAGAAACTAGAGAGTTGAAACCGTTTGTGGGACCAACCATGACATTTGGTCTGAAGGACATGCATACCTTGTAAACCCCTCATAACGATGCCTTGGTGATACAACTCAAGATAGCGACCACCATGGTTCACCGAGTACTTGTTGACATTGCAAGTTCTATTGATATCATCACTCTTGAATGCCTTAAGAAGTACAATGAAAAAGATTTAGAAGTCGTTGAGATGCATGTTGTGAGGTTCAGTGGACAAGCCACATATCCCCTTGGAACCAAAGGGCTACCAGTTCGAGTAGGTGATAAGGACAACTCAAAATTCCTACAAATGAACTTTCTAGTGGTGGAGATCCCTATGACGTACAATGCATCTTGGGACGACCAACTCTAAATATCATCAAAGCCGTGGTGGCACCTTACCTCATACTCATTCAGTTTGAACTGGATGATGGAAAAGTGGAAAAAATTATACAAAGACTAGAAGATGGCAAGGGAATGCTACTATGTAAGTTTGAAATCCTTGGAACAAAGGCAGAACCCCTTATAAGTAAGTCGTCTCGACCAAACAAGACTGAATAGAAGGTGATTGTGTGTTTGCGTAAAAGAAAGGCATGTTTCACATTAGCATGACACTGTATGTTCGGCTGGCCCCCGATTTTATCATCTATGAATGTTGGTTTCCTCGAATCTGATTATAGTCCATTGTCATTAGGTTTGGAGGCGTAGGGCTTAGAGTGAGACAATAGGCCCAGCAAAATAATAAAAACTTAACGACAAGCCTAAATAGTAAGGTGCGCTGATGCAAGGATCATCTCATTTGGTTGGTGTTCAAACTTAGCCCATAAATGTCGTGATAGGTAATAGGAACAATAGGATGTCGACCTTGCATCCAAACTCGTCCTACCCTCTCAAACGAGGGGTCTAACCAAGCACAATAGTTTGGTTAAATGATACATTGATGCAAGGGTCAACTTGTTCGGTTGGTGTCCGGACTTATCTCATGAATGCTGCGATAGGCAATGGGAACGATAAGACGTCGGCATTACAAACGAACTCATCCTATCCCCTTAAGAGGGGGTCTAACCAAGCGCGACAGTTTGGTTAAATGATACATTGATGCAAGGATTAGTTCATTCAGCTGGTGTCCGAACTTATCCCATGAAAGTCGTGATAGGCATTGGGAAGGATAGGAAGTCGGCCTTGCAACCGAACTTGTCCTAACCCCTAAAGGAGAGATCTAACCAAGTGCCATAGTCGGCTTCAATGATACGCTAATGCAAGGATCAACTACGCCGGCTGTTGCCCCGGATTTATCCCACGAATGTTGCGATAGGCATCGGAAACGATAGGATATTGGTCTTACAATCGAGCTCGTCTTACTCTTTTACGGAAGGGGTTTAACTAAACACAAAAGGTTTGGTTGAAAGATACGATGATCCAAGAATCAACTCATTCGATTGATACCCGGACTCATCATAGGAATGTAACTCGATGTTTTACCTTACTTCACCTTTAGCCCCTAAGGGCTAAGAAGTGGGTATACGGCTAATACACGCTTAGGTTGTCAAGACTCTCTCTATAATGATAAGGGCAAGGGCCTCAAGGCTAGCCATGAGAAAATGAGTATTCCGCTTGGCTCTTCCATTTGGCAATGATGAACCGCAAGGGGCTACCTAATCAGTTTCTCCATTCGGCCACAATGGGTACAAGAGTGGGCCTCCTCCGATTAGGCCAAGATGAGACTGAGTAGGAGAGCCTTCTATTCAGCAGCGACAACCTCTCTAATTCAGCCATAATGAGGCACAGTCGGAGAATCTTCCATTCGGCCACAGTGACCTCTCCCATTTGGCCACGATGAGTCCAAGTCAGAGAGCCTTTGTTTCGACCGTGGCTCTGTCTTCCATTCAGCCACGGTGACTTCTCCCATTCATCTACGATGAGGCCAAGTCAGAGAGGGTTCCATTCGGCCATGGTGACCTCTCTGATTTAGATATGACGAGGCCTAGTCGGAGAGTCTTCGATTCATCGCGGTGATGTCTTCCATTCAGTCGAGGTGATGTCTTCGATTCAGCCATAACGAGGCCCGATCAGAGAGCCTTCAATTTGACCGTGGCCAAATGGGAGAGGTCACTGCGGCCTAGTCGGAGAACCTTCGATTCAGCCATGATAAGGCCAAGTCAGAGACCCTTCGATTCGGCCGCGATGATATCTTCCCTTCACCGCAGCGACCTTTCCCATTCAACTACGATAAGGCCAAGTCGGAGAGCTTCGATTCAGCCACGGTGATGTCTTTCATTCGGCTGGGATAACCTCTTCGATTCGACCACGATAAAGCAAGTCAGAGAGCCTTCGATTCACCGGCGATGATGTCTTCCATTCGGCTGCGACGACCTCTACGATTTGGCCATGATTAGGCCTAGTCAGAGAGCATTCGGCCACGATAAGTCCAAGTCAGAGAGCCTCCAATTTGACCACTGCTATGTCTTCCATTCAGCCGCAGTGAATTCTCCCATTCAACCACGATGTGGCCAAGTCAGGGAAGGTTCCATTCGGACACGACGACCTCTTCAATTCAGCCATGACGAGGCCTAGTCGGAGAGTCTTCGATTCGGCCGCGATGATGTCTTCTATTCAGTCATTTCACCCTCTTCGATTCGGCCGTGACGAGGCCCACTCGAAGAGCCTTCGATTTGGCCATCGCAAATGTTTTCCATTCAGCCGCGACGATCTCTCCTATTCGGCCACAATGAGGCCCAGTCAGAGAGCTTTTAATTCAGCCGCGGCGATATCTCCCATTCGTCCACGATGAGATCAAGTCAGAGATCCTTCCATTCGACCGTGGCGATGTCTTCTATTTGGTCGCGATGACCTCTCCCATTCGGCCATGATGCGGCTAAGTTGGAGTGCCTTCCATTTAGCAGCAATGATGTCTTCGATTCGGGTGCGGCAACTAGGGGTGTTCATTAAATGGTCCGAGACCGGACCGGACTGACCCGAAGACCGGTGCAGACCGAACCGGATCGGATCGGACCAAGGTCTTTCGGTCCGGTCCTCGATCTTGTCCATTTCTGTTTTCGGTCTTCGGTCCGGTGAATTAAAATTTTTTTTTCACCCTTTTTCCCCCATTTAGCCTGTTGCCATGTTGCATGTTGCCCTTTCTTCTTTCACATTTCTCACTTCTCCTTCTCGAGTTCTCGGTCTCCATTCTCCAATCTCCATTCTCTACTCCAGTCATCTTCTTCTTCTCTGCTCAATCTCTCGTCTGTCCTCGCTCAGCTCTCGCTCTGTACTCTCTGCCCTCCCTCTTGAGTGTCTGCTTCGCATCTGCTCTACCTCTCGTCTCTGCGTGACTGCCTCGAGGCTCGATCTACTCTCCTCTCCACCGGCCGGTGGCTTCCGCCTTCCGATGTGGCGTGTAATTTGGTTGAGGTATGCTTGGATTTGTTAATTGTATTGTTTTGGGTTGTAATTTGAATTTTCTAAGGTTTTTGTGTGATTTCTTTTCTAGGGTTTTCAGAACTGAAATCTGAGATGTTAATTCGCCTGTGTTGCAAATTGTAATGGTTTGATGGCTATCGTGATATCAGATTTGGTACTTGAATAAACGATGTGTCATTTGAAAGATGAATTGAAGTTCTCACTCTATCTTTGGTTGGTTTTGTGTTCGATTGTTCTGGGTTGTTGATTATGGCCATTTTCGGCCATGAGTTCTTTGATTTTTCTAGGTCTTGACTATTGTGGCTTTTAGTTTGATTTATCGTTTACTTGGTCTGATTTCCTTTATTCCCTTATCTCTATCTCCCCCTCGTTCTGATTCATATGGTTCAGTGTTGGGTACACTGCCTGCTGCCAGGATTGGACCGGTCCAGATTCGATTCGGTCCTGGTTCGGTCCGGTCTGGATCATATTCCAATCGGTCTTGTCCTCGGTCCTCCCCCTAGCATTTTTTCGATCTTGGTCCAGCCGGTCCTGTACGGTCCGGTCCTGGACCGATGAACACCCCTAGCGGCGACCTCACCCCTTTGGCTACGATGAGACCAGGTCAGAGAGCCTTCGATTCGGCCACGATGATATCTTCTATTCGACCGCGGTGAACTCTCCCATTCGGCCACGATGAGGCCAAGTTGGAGAGGCTTTCATTCGACCATGGAGACGTCTTTGATGCAGCCATGGTGACCTCTCTCATTCGGCTATGATGAGGCCAAGTTGGAGAGTGTTCGATTTGGTTACGGTGATGCCTTCAATTCTGCCACGGCGACCTCTTTCATTCAGCTACAATAAGGCCAAATCGGCGAGTCTTCCATTCAAGTGTGACAATGTCTTCCATTCCGCTGTGGCCACCTCTCCCATTCGGCCAAGATGAGGCCAAATCGGAGAGGCTTCCATTCGGTTGCAATGATGTCTTCTGTTCAACCGCGACCAACTTTCACATTCAGCGACGACGAGGCTAAGTCGAAGAGGCTTCCATTCAACCGCTGCATTGTCTTACATTTGGCCATGGCGACCTCTCCCATTCGGCTATAATGAGGCCAAGTCAGAGAACTTTCGATTTGGCCGTCGTGAGATCTTCCATTCGGCTGCAACGACCTCTTCCATTTGGCCATGATGAGGCCAAGTTGGAGAGCCTTTACTTTGGCCGCGGCGGCCTCTCCCATTCAGCCGCGATGAGGCCATGTCGAAGAGGGTTCTGTTCCGCAGCGGCGACTTCTCCCATTCAGGCATGATGAGGTCAAGTCAGAGAGATCTCCATTCGGGTGGGGCGATGTCTTCCATTCGGCTATGGCAACTCTCGCATTCGGCCATGATGAGACCAAGTCGGAGAACCTTTGATTCGACTGCGGTATGTCTTCCATTCGGCCGTGGTGACTTCTGTCATTCAACCACGATAAGGGTTCCATTTGGTTGTGGCAACCTCTCCCATTCGACCACGATGAGGCCAAGTTTGAGCCCCTTTGATTTGGTTGTGGCGATGTCTTTCATTCCACTACGACGATCTCTCCTATTCGACCACTATGAGGCCAAGTCGGAGAGTCTACCATTCGGCCGTGGCGATGTCTTCTGTTCGGCCGTGCAGACCTCTCTTATTTGGCCACAATGAGGTCAAGTCGGAGAGCCTTTGATTCAGCCACGACAATATCTTCCATTCAGCCGCAGCAACCCCTTTCATTCAGGCACGATGAGGCCAAGTCAGAGAATTTTCCATTCAGCCGCCACGATGTCTTCCATTCGACCATGATAACCTCTCTGATTCGGCCACGATGAGGCCGGGTCGGAGAACCTTCCATTCGGCCGCGGCGATATCCTCCATTCGGCCATGACAAGGCAAGTCGGAGAGTCGTCCATTCGACCACAGCGATTTCTTCCCTTCATCCGCGGTGATTTCACCGATTCGACCGTAGGGACGCCGAGTCGAAAAGTGTTCGGTTAGGCTACAACGACCTTTCTGATTCGGCTATGATGATGCCGTGTTAGAGAGTGTTCGATTAACCGTGGTGACATCTTCGATTTGATAGCGGTGATTTCTCCAATTGGACCACGAAGAAGCCAAGTTGGAGAGCCGACCTTCATCCAATGGCACGGGACAGATATGATGCCATTGAGCACTTTAATAAAAGGAAAAGGATGGACAACGTGAATCCACATCCTATCTAAACACCTAGGAAGACGTTCTATTAAGATGTGAAGGGCTAAATGATTGACATATTAGATGACCCGTCTAATAGGAAGACGATATATGGCACTGACCAAGTCAATGTGGAGTCATAGTTGACCATAAGGAAGATAGAACGAGGTTGGAAGGGTATAATGGTAATTTGACCTCTTGAATGGTGAAATTACCCTCCTACCCTTGAAGGCCAACCCTAAGGCTATAAATATCCTAACTTTTTCCATTTTGGGATTTCAAGCTCTCACTTTTTACTTTTTACTTGGGACAAACTTGATGCTCTCTTTCTCTCTCGCGCGCGCTCTCTCTCTCTCTCCCTCTCTACTCTTTATTCTCTATATTTGCTTCTTAAATTCTTCATAAGATTGACTTAAGCATCGGGGGGACCTTCCTCGGGCGAAATATTCGAGATTGACCTTGATATAGGTCATTGAAGGAGGACACGTCAATGTGTATGATCAATTTGAGCATGAACCACACCTAAGTCTGGGCGTCCTGACCCTTCAGGTAAGTTTCCTCCGAAACACTTTCTTTTTCAATATAGAAAGCTCTATGCATTACATTACAATGTACAACTCTAAGTTACCCTACATTTTATAGAAATAATTTTTAAGGTGCAACTTTTTTTAGAATGTATTCCAAATTACCTATTATTTTATGTAAACTATTTGCAAGGGTCAATATTCTACAAAATAATTATTTTTATGAGTTTTTTCTTTCAAATCTGACCCAAAACTTTTTACATTTTCTACTTTTGGTCCATATGTGGTTCAAAGTGCAAATACTGAAACTTTTGGGCATTTTTAGAAAATTAAGCTTATGTCAACATTTAGGCTTCTTATAATGATTTTACTGGTGCTAGTTATCATAATTTACTACTTATATCATAAACATTATCTTTTCCTTAATTACAGGCCCACCTTGCTTAAGAAAAGAATTAAAATTTAATTAGAGAGTTTCGACCATTACCTAAACTTAGTCGGCGTTGGACCTTGGCCTTCCTTTAGCTTCCAGTTTGCAGAGATTCCCAATCCCAACCACACCTTCCTTAGATCAAGCATAGCACATATCCGTTTTATTTCCTATCTCGGACCGTAATCACTAATCAAGTTTTTTACATATTTTTAAGGATACTGAGACTTTAATAAAGAAATCATAATATTTAAGACATAAGGTTCGATTGAATAACATTCCCTCCTGGAAAATTTTTTTTACTGAAAGCTTGAAAGTGCAAATATTACAATCGAAAGATTGAAAATGGACTTAAGCTACTAAGATCATCAGATATGCTTGTTCATAGAGAAATTGAGACTTTTGACTTTTCTTTTGCTAAAGTATACTCAAATGACCACGTCCCTTCTCAGCACTTAGTCTCTTCTTTTATAGAAGCGATGGACTACATTGGATGCCCTAATGACTACAGTATATACACTAATATTTCACATGGGTACAGCTGCATTCACACAGCTACAGTAAACTGCATCATTTTATGGACTTGACACTTGACAAAATAGTACAATAATGATGCAATAACTTTTCAGAGCTTTTGATGCTAACAAGACTAGTCATCCATATTGAGATTCTGCATGCCTTCATCTCCAATAGTGTCTTCCACTCCATCATTATTCAGATAATTATCAAAATCCTCATTAAGTTGAAGATGTTTTGGATCCCATTTCTTAAATAGTTCATGAAGATATCCTTTTCCTTTTTATGATAAGAATTTTCCAACTCCAACATAGAAAAGACATCTTCTGAAATAGCTTATTCTACTTTAATATATTTGTTGAACTCATTATGAAAGATGAAAGTAGTGTTCCTACAATGCATTAGGGTTCTTCCCTGTTCAATTAATGCCAACATTTGATGATAAATATTATAAAAGTCCATGGCTCTTGCCAAAGCAGGATCACTAACTAATTCTTGTCATTCTGGAAACCACTCTTATTATTGATCATTGTATTGGGGTCGTCTAAATCAACTAATTGATAATGGGCTGACTTGACTTTCCGTTTTCATACTCAATTACTGCGCAATGTACTTTGACATATAGACTTTTATTGTACGGAATTTTTCTTGGGCAATCAGAAGATGTGAGAATCCAATAGATCCTTTTAAACATGCACTGTTGAAACTTAATCAGCCTTGATAAGAATGGGAACCTTGGATTTGGGATTTCTATGAGGTAAAATACCATTCCATAATCTCAGATTTTCACGATGGGGTCATCTGGAGAGATTCAGTTTGCTCAGAGACTAACACCTTCAACTCTAGATTTATTAGGAAAGAAGATCATAGTTCTCAATGACTCTCAAATATCATAAGAACAATTATCATAATAGTTGATGCAAACTGCATACCATTCGTTGAACTATTTTTGTTGAGCATGAGAACTTTTTTTCTTGAATGTAATAAGGACACCTTAGGTAATTCATTTGTAGATCTAAAAGACTGAATCTTTGTACTATTAGATATATAGAAGACAACAGACCAAAATGTGATCTATTTTTGCATAGAATTCCAAAATATCCATAAAGATTCTACTAGAAGGAGAAATCTGTTCTAATCGTAATGGTATTTCATTTTAGATTTTCTCTTTTTCCAATGGGAGTTCTACTCTAATGATCACATATAGTGACTTCTCGATTTAAACTATCTACCAGAGAATTCTTTGATCTCTGTATATGTTCAATGGAGAAGAAAAAGTGATAAAACTATAATTGACAACATAGGAGTCGTCATTACGCTTGTATATTTGATAAATTTTTTTTTACAAAACTAAGTATTCCTTTGCAATCACTTCGAATCAAAAAGGTTTTGGGGTAAAAAGATTAAGACTGTTTCAATTCCCCTTATGATTGCAAGAATTTCTTTTTCCATGATGAGATAGTTGCATCCTGCTTTATTAAAACTTCCATTGTAATATTTGCAGAGTTTTTCTCCTTCTTTGATTTTAAGTATTGCACTTCAGTGCTTGTTGTTGGTATCTGTCTTAAGAATTAAATCATCTTCTTAATTAGGCAAATTAAGAACAGGAAGATTTTTACACATCTTTTTGAAATTTTGAACAATCTTTGAATCACTAGTGGTTCATGACCAACTTGCTTCTTTCTTGAGTTTCTGCTGTAATGGTTTTCCTAATTTAGCTAGATCTTTAATGAAATCTGAAGTATAGGTAAGACATCCAAGAAATATTTCTAATTACTTCCTATCTTCAGTCTTTCCTGAGAAATTTTCTATTTTTTTTCTAGAATATGCTTACTTTCTAGCTTTTATCTCTAGACGTAGAAACTTGATTTCTTATTCAGCATAAACACACTTGTTCTAATAATTCCATGATTGATGCATCTTGGGGTAATAGCTAGGACATCATCTTTGTGTTGATCTATGGTCTTAGAAAAGGCAAAGATATCATCAATGTAAACTAAACAACAGTGATTAAGATCTTTGAAGATATTATCCATTCTCCTTTAGAATATTTGAGGTACATTCTTTAGATCAAATGACATCACTATCCACTCATAATGTTCTTGAGGGGCACTAAATGTATGTAAAGGAATGCTTTTCTCATCCATTTTTATCTACCAATATCCACTTTTGTAGTTCATTTTTGAGAACCAAGAGGTCCCTTGAATTCTATTGAAAAGGACTGTTTTGTTTGGAATATAATAACCACAAAAGACAGTATTATCATTAAGCTTTTTGTAATTAATTGCCATTCTAGCTTTTCTCCTTTTTTCTTCAGCTGATTTCTTACCATGAAAGGGGGATTGGTGTGAGGACTCTTGCTATATCTGATTAATCCTTTATTCAGAAGTTACCTGATTTGTTTATCAAATTCTTGAATATACTGGTGTGTGTACCTCATTTGTTTGACTTGAATAATAGTATTGAGATTTAATAAAGTAATATTTGCAGATATCTTATCTTTATTCCAGAATTTTAGAGGATTATCAGAGTAGAGTTTTTTGCATAGCTATTCTTGTTGTTCAACAATCTGTTCTTTAATAAATAACTTAAGTAGTGAGATTGTTAATGCTATTTCACACTGTGCAGGCATTATTTTCTTAACACGTTGGCTGCGTATGAACTCAATTTTCTAGTTAGTGTAAGATTTATTTAACTTACCAATAGGGATTGAGTGACCATTTATTGTGAATACTATTTTCTTTATGGTCTGTGTGCATGGAGAATATAGTCTTTCAAAGTTATTTCCATAATCGTATCATGGATGTGCTGATCAGTAGCTTATAGGACTAGTATAATGCATTGGATTCCTCATATTTTTTATTAATAATCCTTCTATAGCCTCTTTATGGCTCATTATACTATTGTCAGCTATTCTTACTTGTGAAGAGTTCTTGGCTTTCTTCTACATAAATTCTAGAAATAAAGATTTTTCGCAAAACAGACAGAACAACCACTATCTATGTGGGCACACAACTCATGTTTATTATATCCTTCTAAACATCCACTTATTAGGATATAGATGCTATTAGAATTTGTGTTGGTGACTTCATAGTATATCTCTACAGTCATATTTTTGACTAATTTATCATCATGAATTGGCTCACTAACATTTCTTGTTTTGTGCCCAAGAATTTTCTATCTAGACCTATACTTCGATCTATACTATATCTTACAATTTCAAAACTCATTCTACTCTTTTCACTGGTCATGCTAATTGTATTATCTTCTTTAAGCTCTTCTTTAGCTGATGAAGATCCTTCGCCCCATTCTAATCTTGTACTCATACTTCTTAATAATTGGGATTTAATGGTAATGTTACCATTTTTATCACGTTCTTGTCATTGATTTTTGCAAGATTGGCAAAGTTAGATATCCATGGCCTATCAACTTTTATCTCCTATGGGTCGGATTTTATCCTTTGTATTTTTTACATTGGAGTAGGACTCTCAAATTTTTCTGCCTCTATCATTGTTATTTTAGCATTTGGTTCTACGGTATTATCTAATTTATAGATAATTTTTCAAAATATCCTGAGTGGTAACCTCCTCTTTTCATATCTATCCCAACTATTTTTATATTAAGGGATATGAAATTTTTAACAAATTCATCTTTTAGGCTTACATAGTATCCAGATTGATAATTGAATCCTACTAATTCATTATATAAATTAGTCTTAATCCCTGTGGTAATTTGGTTATTAAATTTGGTATGCCTGATGTTAGCAAGGCATAAAGATCAATATATTTGCTATAATATTGTAATAGAGTAATTTAAATTTGGGCACTTCCAACATGGATATACTTGTACTTTCTATCTTTGTGATACTTAAGGATATTTTCTCAGTCAAGGAGATTATCTTCTCTTACATCATACTCACCGTCTTTTATTTCAAAATCTTCTTCCATCATTTCGCTTATGTACTTACTCTTCAATTGAAAGATGAAGTTTTTATAGATCATGTCTTTCTGAATTATAAGAAGACCCGATCTCCTTTGACATCTTTAGTCTCATTATCTATAATAAATTCTTCTCTTTGAAGATCACTAAGACTTATTGAATTACTTTTATAACTAGTTTCTTCATAATCGCTTTCCTCATATTATCTTCTTATACATTCTCAACAATTCCCTTGTTGTTTTTCAGGGATAGATCTAGTGTTTTTTTCTTGCTAAGCTCAAAATAATTTAGACTACCCAAAGTTTCAATAAACTTGTAATTATTTCTATTTTACATTCGTTTGCATAATAATCTATTTCTCCACATGCCCAATAGTTACAGTTTTTTTTTTTTTTTAAAAAGGTAGGACAATAAGCAGCTTTTCTAAAAGAATATTCATTTTTAGAGCTTGATTTGTTATAATATTTTTCTTTTTTGCTTGTTAAAGCTCTTTTTCTTATAAATTTTCTTTTTCTTCTCCTTTCAGGTTCCTTCCCCCATTAGTAAGGAGAATCCCAACAAGGTAGAAACTATTTCTTCATTTTTCTTTTGCTTTTTGAGATCAAGACATTCATAATTGACTCATTGACCCTTTTTTTTAAAATAAGAGATTCTTGTACCAAGGGTATCAATGACATCTGCTTTCTCAAGCCATACAATGTATTTTTCATTGATTATAGAATTGATAAGATATGATAATTTGTTATAAAACATACCAAGGTTCGTTTCATTATAACCAATTTTGTAATAATAATTATAATATTGACTAAATTCAACAATATAATTCTCTATATATCTCATATCCAAAGCTCTATATTATTAATCTTTCTTTGTCATTCTCTAGTTTTTTTTTCAAAGTTAAGTTTAGCTCCGATAAACCCAATTTCGATTTTCTTACATAAATTTTCGAACATTGCAGCTGGTGTTTCCGTCATTCCTAATGTATTTTTACCATCTTTATTTAATGAATCATACTAGTCATTAGATAATATATCTTGTTTATCAGCTATTACGCCCATGATTTTGTTTAGCTTTTCCGAATTTTGTTCTTTATCAAACATATTTTGCAATATTTCAGGATTCTAATGCTTATATTCCATCGTCTTCTTCTTACTTTTCCTTTTCAGGCGATTTTTCAATCGATTTTTCTCATACTTCTTTTTGAATTTTTATATCATGCAAAGGAAATGCATTTTTGTTTTCTGGGTTGCAAAAAGGATATTCATGTTGAAATGAAGTACTAAGACGAAAAGTAGATCTTTCACTATATCTAATTTTGTTAACTAAAGAGAGATGAATTATAGATAATTGCTTCTTAATCTCTTTAACTTCAGTCTTAATTTTAGCGAATTCAACTTTTAATTCTAAAACTATATCAGTGAATTGAGATGCTATTAAAGTAATTCCTTCTGCTGAGTGAATAATAAGTGAAAATTAGGAGCCGGGCAAGTAGATGATGATTCAAGTATTTAACACAATTAATTAGCTTAACTAATTATTAATTACCTTAATTATCTGAATTATTTTTGATCACGTGGCTCTAATACCAATTGAAAGAGGGTCTCAAGTAGTACTTATGAGAGAAATTACACATATACAAAATTAAAATTTTTAAAAGTAAGTTTTTAAGGATTGAGGTTATAAATGCAAATATGAAAAGTTTAGGACAAAATATGAAAATAAAAACGGTAAACTGTCCCCTTAAAATAGTTTCCTTAGAATATTGAACTTTTAAAATATATTCTAATAACATTCATTGCTACTATAAATTTAATATTTTCTAAAAAACAATCTTTTTGAGATAAAATTACCATTCTATTTATGATAAATAGTTAATGTTCGAACCATCATACCTAGATGATATTTCTTTCTTTTTTAACTTGAATTTGTTGAATTCTTTCAAACCCCTATTTATAAAGGATATGTGCTGTATTTCGGGTTAAAATGACAAAGGCGCATTTGCTTCGAATTGGTTGAGCACAATAGTTAGTGGGCCGCCTAAAATCTTTTGATCAAATGTATGCCACATACAACAGACCCAACACTTTCTCGTGTCTTACTAAAACCTTTCTCTTAGATACTTTATTACTGTACTCACCCTCTCCATTTTCTTTCTAGCTAACTTGAGCATTAGAAGGTTATTCTTTAGGTGTAATTTGGGGGTTAGAGGGCTATATATGCAGATGTTAAAGTTATTATAATATCCTTTGGTAAAACTGGGTGCTTTCCTTGAATTTCTTATACATTTAGTTTCTTCTCGCTGACAAAACTAAAGCATCTAGACCTGAAATACTTTAAGTCTGAATCACCACGGTAATGATCTTATTTGCTTCACATAGGTATCTTAGGGGGTAAAGTAGGGGTGAGCGGTTCCACATACTTGCCTCCAAGATCAGAAACCAGACATAATCAGCCAACCATGTTCCTCATTTTTGGCAATAGGATCTGAACGCAAGTTCCGGTTTCACAATGTTAGGTCTATAATCGTAACTACTAGTTTTGGTTTCGAGGACCCTCGCCAACTATACACTTTTTGAATTTTTTGTATTTAGTGTTTATACGTTGTAAAAAGAAAAAACAATCATAACACATCATTATTCATTTCGAGGCCCATAAACTATAAAGTCTTGTTTTGTAGCTAATACCTGATAATTAAAGGTAACAAATTACATTCATTGAATTAATATGTTGCGAAGCAAGCTACTTTTGCGCATTTATTAGACAAAAGCAAAAATGGTAAATCGAGGTGGAAAGTTATAGATTTTGACCTGAAAACAAGTATAACAAACATAAATTTCAATAGGAGAGAAAATGCTTATTAGGTTTTTTGTTTAGATTTCACAGAAGATTGGCTTGGGACATTTTATCATGTAAAAAGTTAATAAAAGAATTACACCTATATCTTAAGCTATTACTTTTTTTTTTCATAACCAGTTCTCAATTTCCAGTTTTGGGTTTCATTTTAGGAACTAGAGCTGTTTGACTGATTACAGTTTTGGAACCAGGCCTATTTGATCGGCTACGGTTCGATCTCTGGGTATCCATCATACATGCTCAACCCTAGGAAAAAGGAGGAAAAGTTTGGATGTTTAAGAATTTTTGCTCATGAATTGATAATGAATTTCTAGATGTAATTGTTAATTATAATCTCATAAGTATTTAAGAACTTTTTAGGTTATAGAAAGCGCAAAAATTAATAGTGGCCAATTCAAACTCATATATTTGATATTGACTTTTACAAATTTTACTAAGTGTGTATGATTTGAATATACAACATAAGAGTGATAGACATTTGAGGAGATTAGTTTACAACTTATATAGCGCAGATAGTCATAGTTATTTGATCTGTCCTCAAATATCAACGCCTTGTATGGCATGTATGTCAAGCTACTAATCTTTGTGCTAGCAAATGTATCATAGGCTATTGTTGGAGAATATTCTTACTTATACCAAAATTAATAATAATAAAAATACTTGATTAATGTAAAAGAATTTTTAAAAAAATATGGGGAGAAAAGGAGAAAATTAAATAAAGCTTTTCAAGACTATAATGTGTAGAAAATTAGGAACATGAGAGTTTGATTTTAGATAAAAAGATACAAAAACTGATGAAGTTTTATTGAATTTTGATTGTGGTCATTCTTGACTTATGTTTTTTACGGATTGTTCATTAATTTCAACATTTGGAAAGGGATGTTGATGAGGCATTCCACTAAGGGCCCTATTTTTCGTGGGGATACCAAAGGGAATAAAGACGGGACAGGAAATAAGAATGGAAAACTTCTTTACCTCTCGTTAAATTTTAACATTTACCTCATTGTTGGAGGGTGAGACAAATCATATTAAACCATCTTTGGTAACTTTTTAGAAAGACAAATTGGTCATGATTTGGTTGTTGATACTAAATTGTGGCATATAGTTATAAAGGCAAGTAATATAGTTTCTTATAGATTGAATTGAAATGATAGCTGGAGAAAAAATATGCTTTAGAGAACAATTAGTTAGGACTTGATTGATTTCACTTTTTATTTATTTATTTCTTTTACAATGGTATGCGACCCACCCCTCTTAGACCCTATTAAGGATTATCCAAGAGGAGCTATATTGGATTGGGGACAGGACATTAAAATGATACCAAAAGACCTATTAAGATAGAAACACTTCCTGCATTTTCAAGAGAAATGATTCCTCCCCTGTTTGAATTTAAACCTGGCAAATGAAAATGGTCTCTTGTGGGTCGTGGCACTTCAATTAAAGCTCATTGCCTCATTGGCATGATCAACTTCACTTGGCTGGACTCACATTCTACCAATTTTAGTACTCCCTTACCAAATAAAAGGAAAAATATTTATCTTTCTTTTTTAATATAGAAAACTCTGTGACCTACATTGTTAGATAATATTTATCGCTAACTACAAGTATAATATTTTCGCAGAAACAATCTTTTTGAGATAAAGTTAGAATTCCATTTATGACGAATAGTTACTATTCGAACCATCATGCCTATAGGATATATCTGGGTCCTTTTAACTTGAATTTGTTGAAATTAAAGCATCTAATTTACATTGATGATACCTCCAGCTTTATAAGTGAAGGTTAATGGCAGTGAAATTAATTAGGTTGGCTTGAGGGGGGGGGGGGGGAGGGATAGGGTAAACTAAATACCCGCTTTGAGCTTTTTGTGTACAAGGAGAATGAAATAAGTCATGGCTGTTGTACATTTTTTCCCCTTGTTTGCTTTGGATCGTTGGTCTTCACTTATTAGTCGAGGTTGATTAATGAAGTCTGACATCATAAGGCACAGAGCAATTAACCCGTAATATTTCCGTATAATGTTGAGAAAGAGTTGTGGAGAAGAGGGGAAAGAAAAAGGAAAAGTCATATTTGATTGTAACATATACAAAATATGCTGGATCTTGGTGTAACAAGTACAGTGTTATACATGATCTGTTTGAAAATATCAAAAGTAAAAGGACATATTTCGGCTTCATATCTGACTTACAAAAATATTTTACACTTAAGAGACATCAAATAGACTTTGAGGGCCATTTGGTATGGCCTAAAATAATTCTTTGGAAATTTTGACCCATGCCCTTAGCTGAATAGTTCAATTTAAATAAGGCAATATCATGAAAGTTTATGCGGAATATAATCCTACCTCATCTTACCTTATCTAGGTTCTAACATGTTTCACGTCCGCTTCATAATAACTTATTGTAAGACAATTTGACATAAGACTGATTTGATATTTACATTTGGCTACATGGGAAAGGCTTAGGCAAACCAGACGTCTTTTGACAACTGAACAAATGCCTTTGAGTTTGTTAACTTTCCTTAGTTTCCCAACCGCCAGAAAAGAACTTTGGCACTACTAGTGTGAACTGTGAAGCCACACACTCAACTCGAGATATCCTAGTCTCTCCCGGCACTACTAGTGGTTCTTAACATTCTAGCGTGGGTACATAACCCGTCAACTCAACCTGTTGAGGTTAGGTCTAAGACAAAATGTTTAAGCCAGTGGCCCATAATTAATCAGCATATCGCATACTCCATTTCACTAACTAGATCAAGAGTGCGTTAATGTCCCTGAAGAACTCAAATTATCCCATTATATAACCAGGCCAATTCCCACATCCGATACTTGCCATTGATTTACTTCCTACTTGCAACTCACAATGCCTAATTGGGAGCCAAGCCTCGGGACCAACCAGCCTAGAAAGCATGCCCGAAAGGATAACATTCTGAAATGAACAATGCTATGTTACTTGGGCGCTTTGTTGTTACTCAAATGCTCATGTCGGATACTTGACAAACTGACAAAGTTATGGACGGTTGACCCTTTGTTTTGAACTAAAAGCACAATATCTTGAATCCAAAAACGCCACTCATATCAGAACTTGGCACTCCAACATGAGGAGTTCAAACAGAAATGCTGGATATGGGCCCAATGATTCGCAGGTAAGTGTTGTCACGGGTATCCTCGTGCACAGAATACAGCGCTCAAAAAAGTATCCACGATAAGCATTATGAATGCCATCTACCTTCAGCGATGGATCAATCAGCACAACCCGTTCCTGGTGGTGTTTCATGACATGCATGCAGCAAACACCATTTTTCCCTCCCATGAAAATCTATTTCGGTTACTTTGTTAGCATCTTAATTCCCCCTTCTTTAGTCCTTCGGGTTTATGAATTATATGCATTCAGACTCACCTGTTTACGTCTCAGCAGAAAATTTCAGGAGTAAATTTAACACCTACATTCCAAATCTTTCTGAGAAGAACATACAGTAAGCAAAATTAAATTATCATCAGACTTGCAGCTGAATGCAATGGTGTAAGATATACCATGATCATAATTCCACGTCAAAAAGTATTAGAAAATATTTCTCATGACACATTCAAAAAGTCTACCGACATTTTTTTATGGGACTATGACAAGAACAAGTCTGAATAGTATCAATTGGCATACCAGGCTCTAATTATATTTGACAAAAAAGCGAATAACGAAGGGAAGCCCTCTAAAGTCAAAAAACAGCCGCCTAGCTATTTGCAGAAGTTGCTATACCGGCAGCTCATACCTGTGGATTCAGGGAACAAAAGTCACTATACCAGAACCTCTGGAGACAACGATATCTTCATTAGAGCACTTGGCATACAGCTGATCACTGAATTACAATGAGGATGAGGGAAGAATCCGTTATACACGGAACACTTTGTCAGAGTTCTTCATAGAATCCTTTCAAACACAGTCATCAGGTGGACACCTTTGCTCCACTTTCCAGCTTTATTAGGGGATCAGACTCGTCGCCTTTCACCTAAATTTTGTAGAAAGAACTCAGAAATCATTCAAAAAGCGCACCATAAAGATTAAACAATATAAAACGAAAGACCCCAGAATCCTCCCAAGCAGGGTGGGTAGGAGGAGAGAGGGTCATATGTATGCAACCTTGCTCCTGAATTATCTTTGTACAGCATTCAATATAATAAATCATTGACTATAAATAAAAATAATATAATAAATCCAAGGAATTATATTTCAGAAGCAAAAACCAGGAACAAAAAAGAAAAAAAAGAGGGTGGGATTTGAGGGGAACCTTGAGTATATGGTACCTGGGATAATGGGGCCACCTCATCAGCTTTCTTCTGACTTTCTCTGGTACAATAGTAAGAATAGAGAATCATCCCCACCAAGGCAATAAGAATTCCCAAAATATTCCTCCAGCTAAATGGATCACGAAGCAGGACATAACCAAATGCCAAAACCAAGCATGTTTTCAAGTGTCCCAGGACCTGGTAGGTGACTGGAGATGTCTTTCCGATCACAAGAAAAGTACTGAAATTGACGGAGACAGAAATCAAACAGGAAAGGATGATGAAAAACTGCAAAAAAAAAAATAAAAAAAAAAGTATGAAGCCGGTCAAACTCATTTAACTGACAAGAGGTCAATTAGAAAGGTGCAATTTGAATAAGACTCCTTGGTTCCTGTCTTACCAGCACTTGTGATGTGTATTTGAAAGCAAAAACATTTTGATTTGTTAAAAGCTTATCTAGAAATGGCCCAAAGATCAACAACGTTGTCGCTTGATAAGGACTGGATTGATAGAGCAGCTGAGTTGAAGAGACTTTGAATTTCTTCTGGATGGTATTAGTCATCTGAATGCATAGAGTTAAGGACTTAAACAGGGGGAAAACACACCTAAGTAATCCAAACATGTCCATCAGTTACTATTGTATTTATTAGTATACAGCAGCTCTGGTTAAAATCCCTTACAGAACGTCTAGAGACATTCAAAGAATCAATTCAAAGAACAAAACCAGTGGGACTAACAATGAAGCACAGAGCCCAACAGAGAAAATGACATTTCCAAAAGGTGTTAAACAGCTTAGCTCACAAATAATCTCCTTCATTCCCCAATAGTTATCCGAAGTCTCACAATAATTAAGAGGAGTCAAATGGAACGACGTGCCAACAGGTCTTAGTAAGCTACCATAATCAGTGGAATAGTAATATTGCAATAGACATCAGATCAGTCAAAGTTGGGGGCCTGGGGGGGGGGGGGGGGACTAGGCAGATGGACAATCACATATTCACAATTGAAAGGAAGAAGAAGAAGAAAGAATGTCACATCTTATTGGTAGCCTCATACTCATTCCCAGCAAAAATCCATTGAGACAAGCAACCATTCATATTCTACTTAGCTGTATGTTGCAGGATATTCACCCATTGTTAACTGCAACCAATAACAGATTTGACATCTGCCAAATGAAGCATGCATCTAAAGTGTTCCCTGACATCCTCAATCTAATGGATAATAATCTATCATCAATGAAGTAGATACTTTCATATTTTCTTTTTGTGGAAAATCAGCTTTTCATGGAGGGTGCTATCCTGGACCTTTGACACGTGATCAAAGCCAAACACTTATTCAGGTTAATACAAAAAAGTTGCTTAAAGTTGCCTGCATTCTCTCCAATCTGCTCCAATGTATCAGCCTGCCTTCTATATTATATAAACTTGCGCCATAACAAAGAACCAACATATTTGGCTCCTACCTGGGGCGTCTTTACTGGCTTCACAGGGGCTTTTCTCTTTTAGAGTTTTCCTAGAGACTTGCGATCAAATACATAAACTTGCTTTTAAAGTGTTATATCTGTTATGGATCTTTTGCAATACTTGGAGATTTCTCCATGCAGTTGATAACGTGCCTCCCGTTGTATCCTTCTTTGGAGGACAAGGTGCCCTACAGTGAAGCATTCCTTTTGTATCTTATAATGTGTGATCCTCTCTATTAGTTTGAAAAGTCATACAGCATATTTAGAAAATAAAATTGAAAGGAAAAGGGCAGGACCAAGCAGCTTCCGAAAGGATACAATCTGAGCAATGCAGGTTGTGACCACTGCAAGGAAAGACAAGAACGAACCCAGAGCATTCAGCTGTAAATCGGTAACAGTTGCAATCCCCACGCCCACAAGAAGTACAGCTAGAGACCCTTGAACGCTACGGCTGCAATAAGCATGGCACAAAATTTAGTACATTAGAAAGTAAATAACAGATCAAGCCTAAAATATAAATGCTTCAGACCAAACATAACATCTGAAGCTCCATGGGTGTACTACATGATATTTCATCACAAAAATCAAGATACAGATTCCATAGAGAACAATGAACCTTCAAATAAAAGAAATCAATTAACGTAATAAAACTTGCCAATCT
Organism: Carnegiea gigantea; assembly: GCA_029747015.1. Lineage (NCBI taxonomy): Eukaryota > Viridiplantae > Streptophyta > Magnoliopsida > Caryophyllales > Cactaceae > Carnegiea > Carnegiea gigantea. The sequence continues at coordinate 474,828 of JAKOGI010000309.1, read as the reverse complement.
AATTTCAGCTCACAAAGACTAGTAGACTGAAAAGCTTTAGCAGAAATGCTTGTGAGGATGCTAAGAGACAAGTCGGGTTCGTTGGCTACAGTTCTTCATTTTCTTACCCCCCCCCCCAAAAAAACCCAAAAGGGCCCCTCTATTTTGAAATAAATAGGTAATTAACTTTGCGTAAGGAAGATCAAAGCCAGCATTTGGCTAGTAAGAAACCATGAAAGGAATATCTCCCTTGCAATGCCAAGCTGAAGCTTCATCAATGCTATATTTTTGTAGCATTACCTCTGCTTTAAAGTTACAGCTCACCATTTGTTTTCTTTTGGTAGTCTTTTCCTTATCATTTCCTTTTTTTCTTCTCCTTTTCCTTTTTGCATTTTTTTTGGCATTAATCGAGTATAAATGTCAATTTACCCGACTAGAAAAGGGCGTGTGCTTCATCGGGAGGAGGAACTTTGTTCCTCTTTGATTGAGGTTGTTGACTTTGATGATGGTCCTCTTCTAAATTGCGATTAGTTTCATTGTAGGATGCATGACTAGCATCTATTCCTTTTGGATTCTTCATATTATATAAATATATAGTAATAGTATACTTTCACCTTATCAGAAAAAAGAGCGTGTGATTTATTAATTTTGTTTGGCATAAATTTATTTTCATTTCCCATAGTTATATGTCATAAATTTTAGTTAAGAGTTTATCAATGTAAACAGAAGATGCATGAATGGAGACCTCATAATTTGCTCCCGAGATTACCACTTCCACTACAGGATTGTAAAGGCAGTTAAGTGCTGTACGCCAATCAAATCCCAAATGCAAGGTAACACTAGAAAACTTTTCCAATACCGACTCTTCTAGCTGTGCATTTGTATCTTGCTTGATCATATCATAAAATATTCTCTACCTAAAAGATGTTGGACAAACAAATATAAGGGAAGCAAAGCCAATGCACAACACAAACAAGACTAAGTTGAAGTGAAGCACTAAAGCATTCCAAAAGGCATGACAGAACATTATGGGCACCATACATAGATCAAATATCAGAACTCAACCCTGAATCAGAAGAGTTTCCCAGGCCCAATCTGAGAGCAGAAAACTGACCTGAATTTCTTATTAAGAAAAACTGTCTCCAGGAATACAGTGCATGGGATGATTGCAAGCTTTGTCATCTGCATCACAGGAGTATGAACAAGTACTTCAGCAATTAGATTTAAGATACTAAAAGATGCAGAACTTGATAGCCGACCTAAGCTTATAGTGATAGGAAAATCACAGTTGAAGACATCAATAACCACCAGGAGTGGCAATATATTAAAGTTATGAACTTATGATTATGTTCAAGCTAGAATCGGCAATTTTTGTTCAGCCCCATTATTCAATTTGTCTGACCTGGAGAGGACCTGGTCTAAGCAACCCGAATTTAACAAACACGCTCTTGTCAGTATTGGAACTAGGTTCAAATTACATTCAACAATGCAATAAGCTTGTCCAAATCTTCTCTGGCATGCGCTGCAATTACTTGACCCAAGACAAAACCTGTTCTGCCCTTCATATAAACACTAAACTAAACAATAAGATCCTAACGACATAATAGCTGTCTCACCTCCCTTATCTCACCCCCAACAACACTTCCCTCGCTTTACATCCCACAAATTCCGATGTTTATCTTTCTCCATCTGATTTTCTCAATTAAAGAAAGCAAGGAAAAGGGCATTTTCACATATGCAAACTGCATAGTTCCATGCTAATTCCGAAGTCCCGACCAAAGTATGCAGTAATCGAATGCAAGACTTCAAAATCTCTGCCTGTCCACCCTTCATCTGAGTCTTGTTTACCCTTCATTGATGGTGGTTTTAGAGCCTAATCCGAATCTACAGCTAACACAAACATTGAAATATGACATTTTAGGTAAGTTATCACATTGCTTTGTAGAAATTCCAATTAGGTTTTAGATAGTAGATTTATGATTTCCTTCGGCTTTATTATATCTTTGTGAATTCTTATGTATAACTTGTGTATAGATCTTTACACAGATTTTTTTCCTTCTCCCCTCAGTTTTGTTCTCGCTTGTCAGTTTTCTCCAATTTCCCTATTTTCAACAATAACTCACTCAGTTCCGTAGGTTTGTTCTTTTTCACCTCAGTTCAGCAGATCTGAAGAGTGTGACCAAAATACATTTGCAAGTTGATCAAGACAATTTTGTCTAGAGTCATGGGATTTACAACATATTTTGGAATATTAACCTATTATAAATTCAAAAGAGGATCTCAGTTGGGTAAATACCGAAACTTTGTCATATTATAGCAATTAAGGAATCAATCTTATATTTTTGTTTGTAGTGAATATTTGTCTCATTGTAAGATGTGGATATAAGACAACTGAATCCAGATAGGGCAAAATCCAAACAAGTTCCAGTTGCCACATATCAGAGCAGATACCCCAGCTAGATCACCCGTGACTGGATTTTTGCCCGCACTAGTTCAAGTAACTCAAAAAAAAAAAAAAAAAAAACCTTCATAATGTATGGCTCCTGATTTCATCCAGTATCCATAAGACTTTTGTCTTCTTCTTTTCCCCTCCTCTTTGACCATTGCTCCAATAATTACAGGCAGAAGAAAAGAGAGAACCATCCAAATTTGTGATGTTATAATGGAGCTAAACAATTTCTAATTAATGTAATTCTCAAATGAGCAATAGAAGACACAAACATGCGATGGATAATCTCTACAAAGAACCAAATTCAGCCAGAAAGGATGTGCTTCTACCTGATAGAAGCCGACAGAATTGAAACCCAGACTGAGATTCAGTAGCCCAATCGAAATTCCATTTAGAATGCCAAACCCCAAGACAGCTCTTCGTTCAAATGGTTTGTGTTCAAATAATTTCAATTTTAAAGCTACATGGAGGGAACAAAAGGTGACCAGAAGATGCCAGCTTGTCAATGTTGTGGCTGCAGATAGACAAGACAGCAAACAATATCAGCATATATGTTAGATGGCAGCACATACTGGTGAACTAGTATGCTTATTAAACTGCAGAGGCTAGAGCTAGGTTAAGGCTCCTTCATGTTCATTTGCCCAACCCCAATAAAATGAAGTGACCTTGAATAACTTTTAAAGAACAATCAATAGACGGGCTTGAGCATGGAATCATAGTGTCCATCGATACTCAAAAGCACTGGCTGGCTGCTGCAATACTCTAAAGTAAATGAAGAAATGAATATGGGCTAAGAAGCACTAATACTTCCACAAATCAGTGGTCTCTAAAATGTGTATGAGACATATACGCTTGGACATGTGTGATATACAAAAGAAGCTAATATTTGTGGCTTGTAGTATTGTCGCTTTCTGACAATTTGACATGTGTTGGACAAACAAGCTAGGAGCAATTATCGCTGTCTAATTCCGAAGACAACGTTCCATGACTAATGCTAATAATACAGAATGCATGACAATGACGATGACCGTGAAAAACAAGAAAATGGAACATTTTTTCATCGAAACATGTCCATCAAACATGCCATATCATACTTTTTTGAAAAATTTCATGCTAACTGTTAGTGTCCTACTGTCAGTGTCTTGTATGAGCATTTTAAAATGTACATTATCAAAATAAAGAATACCAAGCCTTAGTAACAAAGCATGAGACTTGACTCCCCCCCTTAACAGGGGTAATACCACAACCCAGTCAGAGCATCCCCAGCCACTGGAATGAGTTCTAGTAGTGGGGCCCAGCGTTCAAAAATGAAAGGAATGAGATGTATGCAGCCACATGGACACGTGGGGGAGCACGCAAAGGGGAACAGCAGATCATTACCTTCCTCATTCCTTTTGTTGTCTTTTTGTGATATTTTTTCTTTTTCTTTTTTTCCCTTAAAAATATTATTTGAGTGATTAAAAAAAGATTGTATGTTATGAAGTAAGTCCATGACAAATATTTTATTGGGTAAACTCAATGCAAGTTCCATGGGCTGAAGATGTGAGGAATGCAAGTTTCAAAAAAATGAAACTTTTGCTCGTGTGATAGGATGGGGTTCCAAAAAAATGGAACTCTAGGTGGGAATGCTCTCAACGCACTCTCATAGAACAGTCAATGTTAGAGCTCCTTTGGTGAGAACCTCAAAAACCCATTATTCAAAATAAATAAACAAATACATAAATCAATAACATTGGCCAAATTCCTCCACGCACCGACATTCCTCTATTGACCATCCACAGTACCACTCTGGAGTCATAGAATGATCCATACACGAAGCACTTAATATGAACAAGATGATCAATGAAGCATACACAAAACAGTCGACATGGGCAATACACCCAAACAGAGGCAACAATGAATTGATATCAAATAAACCACTAAATAAAACACTTACCGAAATTAAAACCCAGCGAACTAATGAGGGCTTTGTTGCAAATGACGATAGAAACAGAAGAGACAACTGAGAGACTCAAAGCCCCAACGGTTCCAAGCTGAAATCCCCTGTTTTCACTCATTTTCTCCCCCTTGTTCTGATCACCGATCAACCCTTCAATTCAAACCCTACCAATCCGCAAACAAACATTGACCCACAAGAAGTCAGCCCCAAATTCGAAATTTCATCAAACAATCACGAAGATAAAGAGTGATCCAACTCATACCTTATGATAATGGGTTTAAAGATCATGAAATTGAAATAAGGCAAATCGAAGAAATGCAGGGAGAAAGTGGAATCAGATCTGATGATTGAGCTAGACAGCGAAGTAGGGAGGTCATGAAAGACAGACAAGTCGAAGAGGGAGTGCGCCTACGGTTGGGTTGGTTGGGGGGAGGGGGGGTGTTACAAAATGGCACTTTTTTGTTATGGGTATCAATCAAATCAAATCAAAGGAAAGAGAAGAACATCTTGCCTTTGAATTTAAAAAAAGCGAATAGCCCGAGTTCAGCGCTGAAGTTGCGCGATCACCCAATGCAGGTAGGATGCCACCGAACAGCCAGTAGTGGTGTGGTGTAGTTTCTTGCAACTTCTCTCATACGGCAATCGACGCGGGGATTATTAATGCAGGCGCGGCTCTTGTCATACATGTATGAACACGATCTGATTTTCCAAATGAAGCCATTAGTCTAGATTACTGGAATTTTATTGTGCGTGCAAAAACTGCAACATATTTTTTCTGGTTACAAATAAGCTATTTAAGATAGATGATAAAATAATTAAGTATAATGTCAAAGATGAAATCAAAGTTGAGATATAATATATGCACATGTTGTTTTCAATTTATTATGAGTAATTTACTGTTGATTAGTGCTAATGAGTATTAATCAAAGTACTAATTAATATTGACGACTACTGAGTATAAATTTACAACTATAAAATATGACTTAGAATTAATTGTGTTGAGTGTTAATGATAAGTACTTATGATAAATCAAAGAAAATAAAAATAAAATAATCATAGGCATCGTCATGGTTTTCAACATTAACCATTGTGCCAATATGTATTAACTACTTGGCCAAGAATTCATTTGCCTTGCGAGGTGATCATTTGTAGTTGAAATATCAACCAAAGCATGTATAAGCCATAATCTGAAAAAATTATTTGCACAGCATTTACATGGTTAGAATAAAAATGTGGAAAATATATTACTCCACCAAATCAATTAGCAAGGCTTTTCACTCTTTGGTTTATATGTGATGGTAAATAATTGATTAATTGTTGGACTTCTAATTTTCTGATTTTATTATGAGATGTTATTTTTAACTTATCATAAGCACTTATTGATAGCATTTAGTGCATATGCAAATGTGCATATAAACACGTATGATATATTGCTCTTTATCTTCTATTGACATATAGACTGAGTGATCTAGTGGTAGAATGCTTGCCTAGTGTTTATATTAATATGTACACGATGAATTTACATTTATTTCCCTAAGATATCTCCCACGACAGCCCCTCAAGTTAATCAGGACGAATGCATAGATAGCTTATACTTTAAATACAAAAATTGCTAAAAATTTAAACCTTTAGTAAAAATATCAACAATCTGAGAACTAGTAGGGATATAACAAATGACCAAATCTCCACAACAACTTCTTCCTGAACAAATTGATAATCCATAGTGATATACTTGCTTGATTGGTAATCATGTATGTAGCAGTCACGTTATCCCAATAAAGACAGGTGTGGTGGTAAGCGTGATTCAATGTAAAATAGCAGCTTGCTTATCCATACTATTTCAGCAATGGTATAGCCAGACACGACATTCAACTTAGTGGATGACTTGGAGACCATTGGTTACTTCTTAGAGCATCAGACAATCAAGTTGTGTCCAAAATATATCATGTAACCAGCAGATGAGCGCCAGGTGTATTTACAATTTGGTCAGTTTGTAGTAGATGAAGCAGCAATAATATAAAACATCAATGGAAGGGCGAAGTAGAACACCATTGTCCAAAAAGCCCTGCAATTATCTGAAAATATGTTTAACAGTATGCAGATGAGTAGTACAGGAGGTATGTATAACTTGGGAAACCGCATAAACAGAATAAGCAATATCAGGTCGAGCCATGGTGAAATACTGTAAAACACTTACCATATATACTTCTATACAAAAAAGGATTTGTAAGAAAGTCACCATCACAAAAGGGATAAGGCAATTGATGATTAACAAAGACAGGTCCATTCTCTTAGTGGGTGATCTAATGAGATTAAAAGCCTCAAAGAGGCATTGCATTTAGAGAATATGGGCGCATAGATGAATTGAGAAGCACCTTAGAGGATTCACGACTTAAAAGAATTTGGTTCCCTTGGGAAAGGGGTGAAAAAGAGGATAGTATTGCTACAGAGAGCTTGGACTCGGATGGAAACAGATTGCGTCCATCAAGATCCAATTCCATTTAAAATTTTTGGACCTGGATCCATACCCAATCCATGTCCATAGGCTGTAAAAGTGGGCTTCTAACCCGAATCCATTACATCTAGCGGTCCTTAATGGATCATACTCTTTTGAGTCCTTTTTTCGAACTTGATGACTGGAGGCCCAAAAACAAAATTACAAGCAGATTAATATTGTTGCAGAATTGAAATCTTGATATAAGAACTATTTGGCATATAATGGCAAATGAATTATTATTCTGAGTGCTTGAACCCATTGCATTTGGTAAAAGAACGGCTAAATATTTAAAAGAAAAAAAAACCTAAGAACAGGGTCATTTTTATGGATATGATGCTGTATTTGTTGAAAACTTCTTTGTTTCCTAAAAAATTGAAAATCTATCATCAAAAAAATCGTCTATACAAAACTAATGTCATAAATACGCGGCAATAACTTAGCAAGAAACCAAATGTTACTCGGAGAAGTACATAGTCAAAGGCCAGACGCTGAAGCGTGAAAATGTCAAAAACACAAAGCTTAAAAAATTAAAAACAATTATTATATGGGTCTACTAATGGGTCCTAGGAAAGGTTTGAATCATAAATATTTGGATCCAGATCCAACTCGAATCTATTAAAAATCCAATGGGTCCAAATTTGCAGGATTCAAATCCTTAAAAATTAAGCGTGTCTAGTAGATTTGGAACCCATTGTCATCTCTAGCTTGGATGTATTTGTTGCGTGATTGAGTCCTAGCCTATTAGCTTAATGTAATAAATTGTACAAAATAGCCCTATACGCCTTTCACTCTATTAAGCATATCAAGGCCACTAAGAGAGAACCATTGTTGTCAAGCTAGACACGAGCAAGACTTATGACAAAGTAGAATGACTTTTCTTGGAGAATTTACTGTTAAAAACTGGGTCTAATAAGAGATTGGTATCTTCGGTGTTAAGATGTGTAGCTTGTGCATCACACTGTTTCTTGCTAAATGGTCAAGTGTGCGATCATGTTGTTTTTGCTTGGGGCCTCCAACAAGGGAGCCCTATCTCCGGTTATCTTTTTTATTCTAGTGGCAAAAGTTTTTTTAGGCCTAGTCTCCAAGGGTATGCATGAAAGCTCACTCCATAGAATAAAAAAACGCTGCAGAATACCATAGATCTCTCATATGTTCTTTTTTTTTTTCCCCTTCAAGATGACATTCTCTTGTTTGCTAGGACAACTAGAGAAGAATGCTTAAGACATTTGAAATCCTCAATATGAAGAAGCATTGGGCCAAAAGATCTATTACAAGAAATTTGAAGTCTCCTTTAGCAAAACAGTTGCAGGCAATAGGAGGGACGAGGTGAATAGGCTTTTGGGGATGAGAGGAGCAGAGGGGCATATGAAATATTTTGGTGCACCACATTAATTGGGTGTTCAAAGAAGGAAATTTTTAGGGGGACCAAGGACCAAATTTGGAAAAAGCTAAATGGGTGGAAAGAGAAGCTCCTCTCTGAGGTTGGAAAGGAAGTGTTCCCCAAGGCAGTGGCCTAAACAATCCTAACATACTTGATGAGCGTATTTAGACTACAAGGTAGCCTTGTATATGACATTCATGGTTTTCTCTCTCAGTTTTGGAGAGGGGGCTCAGGAAAATAGTAGGGGCATACATTAGAAGAGTACAGCTTCCCTTTGTGTTCCCAAGTAGTTAGGGAGCATGGTTGGGACATGTGGATTTTTAACAAAGCTCTCTTAGTCAAACAGGATTGGAAAATTTATGAAAACGCGGATTCCCTCCTTGCCGAACCTTTCAAAGGAAAATACGTCCTAAATAGTGACTTCCTTGAATCTTTCTTAGAGTTATTCATGGAGAAGCTTTTTTTTTTTTTTTTTTGAGGGGGCGCTAAGGTCTTCTCATTGAGGGTCTCGTTTGGAGGGTTGGTATTGGAGTAAGTATTAGAAGTTGAGAAGACAAGTGACTGGTGGATGATAGGGTTGCAACTGTGACATCTATGCATCCACAAGATAGTGATGCTTCGTTTGTAATTATATATCATTGATCCCCATGAACCAACTTAATGTGTGAATCTAATTCAAGATTTGTTCAATGATAGGGATACAAGAGTGATTTTGGGAATCCCTTTGAGTGGCTACCGAACTGACTCTCAGAGATCAAAGTGGTATGGTGCTTCTTAAATGATAGTATTTCCAATGTGCACTCTACTTATTTGCTAAGACTGTCCCCGGAATTCTTTTTTTGATGAAACATGACCCAAAATTTTGGAAGGTTCCTACGATCACGGACGTAAATAATTTCTTTTCGAAATTGTATTTTGGAACTTCGTCAACCAACTTGTTGATGAACTCTACACGTGACAAACGACTGAGTTTGTATGAGGTGCAAGAAAGGTGATGAATGTGCTATGTATGTTCTCATACGCTATGGGAACTAGGAAGCTTGGAGGAATCAAGGTGCAGAGAAGCTTGGGAGCTTGTAAATCATGGAACAAATGAGAAAGATTGGCTAACACTTACACTTTGGATCAAAAAATTGGATCTTGAGCAACTGAGGACAACAGTCATCTTGGCATGAGAATACTAGACTCAAAGAATGAGGGGATTTTTGACCACAAAAGCAGGTAGACACTCCATCATTTGGGATAGAGCTAACAAGCTTGTGGCAGATCTTAGTGTTTACAAGCATGAGGAGCAAAGGGCACGTTGCGTGGCCCAAGTGGTAGGCTCTACCTCATGATCACTGCCACAACCTAGACATCTCAAAATCAATGGGGATGTAGCAACCTTTGACGATGGTTGGATAGGCAAGGAGGCATTTATTAGAGATTGCGTAGAAAACATTAAGGTAACAACGGTGCACATGCAGAGAGCCAGATCTTCACTGTAAGTGGCGAAAGGCAAGGCGGGTTGGTTTGGAGCTAAGCTGGTAGGGAGGTTTAGATACAAGGGCATCATCCCTAAGTTTGATTGCCTGGCTATCATCATCTAGGCTAAAACATAATTTTTTGCTTAGTGATTTCAATATGATTTTAGAAAACCTTTTATTTTTTGGTTTGTTCTGATTTTTGATTTGTGTGCTTGGTCTCACTCTCACATTAAGAGATTTATGGGATCACAATTGTCCATAAAAGGGTGGAGTTGGGGGGAAGTGAAAGTTTTGGGTGGCTTGTCACCGAAGGGAAATTCATATCTTTGTGTTGATGGACCAGTTTTCTTTTTGTTGGTAAATTCCACTTTACCGAAATCAACCCACTTCTATCAACTCTAATAAAAAAATTCTACCTTCAATCCACTTTAACCAATTTCAACCCATGTCCTTCAAAATTTTCACAATTTGTAAATTATCATGTGAAAATTAATTATGTTTTCAATCAAAAAAAAAAAAAAACTGTGCAATAATTTTTTTTTTGTGTTGGTATTTTGAAGTAGTAATTTGCAAATTATTACGTAACAGTTATACGTATAAAAATTCCCTCAATGGATACATTAAAAAATATCATAAATATTTTTGATGCAACAAGTCATAAATAATTTCAAAGTTGTTAAAGTATTAGCATTTATAATATTTACTAAATTATTAAAACAAATGCAATCTACGAATTTTCAAAATTTAGTTACTTTTTAAATTTTGAGAAATATTATGCAAAAAAATAAACCCAAAAAATTATTTCCATTAAAGTCGTGTAACACGAAACAAACGTTGATCCCTCGAATCATCAAGACAATTCAAAAGATGATGAGCTATTCAAGCCTACCCAACTTCAATAATGTGTTTCGCCCTTGAAAATTGAATTTTGACTGGTAGCATGCAATTCAATTCATCATATTCTTCATACATTCTTCAATCTATATCTGTTCTGGTCTACATTGGTTGGATCGTTGAATTCAACGAGCTTGAAAAACCAAGGTCACAGGTTGAAGAATCCTTGTTTGGACCTAGACCAAGTCTCGCTCTCCCTAAACAGTAGCATGGCCATCGATTTGAAGCTCAATAGAATCGGTATTTTTTTTTTCCTTGTCTCCTGGGTTCTTATATGGTACTTTCAATTGTTGTTTTTGTGCCCTTTTTTAGCCTGATTGAATCTGCTGCCATTTTTTAGGGTTATGAATTGAAGAGCTTGAATTAATGGAGAGTTTACAAGACTCTGGCAATGCTGAGTTAGATGGGGAGCGAAGGAAGAATGGGGGAGGCACTTCGACATCATCATGTGGCTCAAATCACCGATCAGGCCGTCAAAAGGCCGTTCATCAGAATGGGGAAAGTGGCAGAGGTAAAAAAAAAAAAAAGAAAAAGAAAATTCTTCAAGTAATTTCATTATTTTTATGTATGTTGTGAATTTATATTGTGAATGTAGTGATTGCCAGTCTCCTTAACGTTTTGACCCAAAAAGAAAAAATTGTCAATTGGGGAGAGTGATGGCTATCCTTAATGTTTTGGGTCACTGGATATCTCTAATCAGGTAGTTAAGAGTTGAAGTTGCGTTTTAAGAATCCCTGGCCTTCTGGGCTTCAATGGTTCTTATAGTTTCAATGGAATGTCAATTCCTCTGATGGAAAGAGTTTCAATCAAATCATTCATTGTGTTGAAATAGCATTCAAGTTCCTAGTTCAAACCCATCTTCATTCTTCTCATGGGCTTACATTCTCTAATCTTGTTCTCTTCTTGACAAATCGATGCGAGTTGGTCTTTTGCTTTGATGTTGACAACATTTGCTTATGCACTATAGGGTATAACGGAAGAAGAATTGAGGTTCTATTAATTTCCACGGGGTAATAAGAACATACTAGGATCGTGTCACATGTCTTTGTTTTTGCACAAATCACATAACACTGTGTTAGTGTCATGCCCTGTCTGTGTTACATGCCAGAGCCCATAGTGTATATCATTTAGTTAGGTCCTAATGACTTTAATAAAAAAGGGATTTCTTACACGGTCACATTTCAATGCCCTATGACTCAAATTGTCCCTAGTACTTAGGTATCAATCTGTTGACATTGAAGCTGTATTACAGTTGATATATATGCTGCTTTTGGTGCTTAGCTGCTGATGTGATCTGGTGGAAGCGATGGCACATGTCATGTGGAGTTGTTGTTGTTGCTACTGTTATGTGGCTTCTGTTTGAACGATCTGGATTACCATTCCTAACAATATGTTCAGATGTTCTGCTGCTCATGGTAGTTTTACTATTTCTCCGGGCCAATTATGCCGGCATGAGGAATAGGTCTGGATTTCCTAAACCTTGTTTTTATTTGTTAATTTTTAACAGTTGTGCTGGAACACCTCTTCATGTAAAAGAGTATTACATGCTTTCTCTGCAGAGAGTTAGAAGATCTGCCTGAGCTGGTCTTGTCTGAAGAGATGGTGAACTCAGCTGCTGCATCATTTCGTGCAAAAGTCAACAAAGTTCTTCAAATGGCTCACGATATCACTCTTGGCAAGGATTTCAGACTGTTCTTTAAGGTATGGCAAGAAGTTATGACTATATGAAGATTTATGGACATAATTTGTAGCTTCACATATTCTACAAGCCTGCTGCTTGAAGGAACCCTGTATTTCAGCAAGAAGAGGTAACAGAATATATGAATTGCTGAATCTTAATGATGGGTGGATGGATTAAAACAACAATCATGCATTCTTGGCTACTTCATGTAGTATCACTTGTAAAATCCTTTTGCTTCTAGTACCACCTCATTAATTACTTGTGCAGTGAATCCATGAATTGCATCGGGTTGCTCATCATAATGGCATACTTGCAGTTGCTAAGCCTTAATAGATGTCTCCAATTTTAAAAGGACATGGGAGAAAACCTCTGTCTGGCTGAATTGGGGATTTAGGGCTTGCTCTTTTTGTGGGCAAATAAGAGTTGTGAAAAGTAAAAGATTGGGAAGGATTGGTGGGACTTGGGAAGGATTGGGAAGAAATATGATTTTTTTTTTTTTTTTTTTTGGGGGAGGATTGAAATTTGAAAATGAATGGGGAGGATTGGGAAATATTGGGAAGGGTTGGGAAGAGTTGGGAATTCCTCCCCCCTCCCCCAAAATGGTGGGAATGGATGGAAAAGAATGTGAAGGATTGTAGTAAACATTAGGAAGAAGAATTGGGATTTTTTCCCCCTTGGGAGGATGGGGAAGGAATGTTTAGAATTGGGCAGAATTAGGAAGGATTAAAAAGAGTTGGCAAATTGTTATTTACCAACAAAAAGAATAGGCCCTTAGGCCCTGTTCTTTTTGTTGGTAAATCTCAATCTACCAACTTCAAGCCACTTTGCGAACTTTAATTTAAAAAAAATCCACTTCAACCCACTATTTTAACTAACTTCTACCCATCATATAAAAAATATACTTACTTCAACCCACCTCAACCTACTTCAATCCACTTCAACCCACTTCAACCCAAAAAAAAAAAAAATACCCACTTCAACCAATTTCAACCATTTCTCAACCCCTATTTTCCAACGAAAAGAACATGCCCTTAGTATTTGGATTAGGGATCTTAGTATTTGGATTGGGGATCTTGAAGGTTCTAATGTAAGACTTGTTTTTTTTTTTTTTTGGTTTTTTTTTTGGGGGGGGGGGGAAGCTAGCTGATAAACTAGAGTGAAGACCTGTGCTGCACACAAAATCATTTTAGTTTTTCCTGTATGATTTTCTGAGCATTAGTTTTCCTTCTTTTCCTACCTTTTACATCTTTTTAAATCCTTCTAAAAGAATAAACCATATAATATCAAATCTATAAAAATAAAGGACAATCAAATAGAGAATAGGATTCTAAAAATATGGGAATTATCTCTTATTTCACTCTTTTAATAAAAACATAGTCACTCTAATCTTATAACATACCAAGAGAAATAATAAGAATAAAATGGTGAATATAATAAATAAATAGATAAAGGGCGGAAAAAAAATTAAAAATCAATGTTGAAAAGGGAAAGCTAGATTAGCTCTTTTATATTGTGTCTAACTTTTGAACTCTACTAATAAATGTATGCACACCCGACAATGTTCCGTCTCATTTTCTTCTATTAATCCTCATCCCACATGTCATCCACTTGTCAACCTACCGTGAATTCACTGAATTTTTAATTATCATTATAGTCAAGATTCAAGAATCCGCATGAAATATTTAGGAAATTCCGCAAGTTTTGTGAGAGACTCGGCTGTAGGCCATAACAAACATGAATCCATGGTGTCAAAACTAAGCAAATTTACTGCTAAATATGGTATGAGTTCTATTCAAAACCTTCAGAACAACGAATATCCTGGTAGGAGCAAAGGGAAGAGATAATTGTATGGTGGTCAGATTGGGTTGAAGTGTTGGCCTATCAAGAAGATTCAAGTCCAAAGTTTGAATGTTGCACAGATGAGGATGATTCGATGGATTTGTTGTCATAAGAAACTTGATAGGATCAATAGTTGCATGATTGGAGGAATGGTAGGAGTGGCTTCAATGGAGATGGAGGATAAGGTGAGGGAAGTAAGACTCGAAAGATTTGGACTCAACAAAAGGAGGAGTGTAGATGTGCTCATGAGGAGGTGTGTGAGGATTGGCTTTCTAGAATGTAAGAAAGGTTGAGAAAAACCTAAGAAGAATTGGAATGAGGTTGTTAAATAGGATATGGTACGTTTGCAACTTAAAGAGGACATGGCTTATGATAGAATTTTTTGGAGGTCTAAGATTAGGGTTACTGATGTTAGCTAGCTGGGCTCTTGCCTTTCCTTTGGCTTGTAGACACTTAGTGAACATTGATATTGTTTAATTTGACAGTGACTGTGTCACTTATTAGATTTGTTTGTTAGACTTGATTTTATTTCTGTGTTTCCTCCACTAATGTTGCTTGCTGTTATTGTCTAATGTTATCATTTTCTAGCACTTTTGCTTAAAAATGCCTTACTTGTCCGAAACCATTTTTTGCAAAATGCTTTCATGGGTCAGTTGGAATCAGAATTGGTCTCCCTGCTTGCATCTTTGCTGAGGGTTAAAGTTGCCTCCACATGGATCCCCCTAGAGTCCCAGAAGGCGGGATCAGCACTGGAACTTGCTGTTTGTTTACCTTCAAAGCAACTGGTAAAAATGGTTCTATAGGCCTAGTATGCCCTGGGAGAACTTTTTTTGTTTGGTTGGGGGGGGGGGGGGGGGGAGGAAGAGTTGGAGAAAGAGAGGCTTTGATTGGTACCTTAGAGGTCAAGTGGCATACCAAAAATTGGGTTTGGCCTCTGTCCACTGAGAAATAAATACTCTGTGGTTATAAGGGTGCCACCTGTGCATTGCTTGTGGCTCGTTTAATGAATAAATAGATTTTGAATAACTCCAATGTGAGAGTATGCTGTGGTCTATGAATCTAGATGGGCAGTTCAATAAGAGGTTTCTGAGATTGGTGATTAAGGAGACAGGAATAAGTTCATGGAGAGAGTATCGGAGATGTTAATGGTTAGCCTAAATTACTTGCACTCTTCATGTCACCTTGTCGGACGCTTGCACGGTAATGGTCATTCAACCCTTCATCTTGGATTAAAACGCACAGCATTTTTTGGGGGAACCTGCTGGAGTCCAACACAGCACCTTTGTTGGACACTGGATCGTCAAACTAGATTTTTGGGAAATTGCTGGAGTCAATTTTGAATGGCAATGTGTTAGCTATCGTGTGGTTTATCTATACAAGCTGAACTTCTCCATTTTCCTGAATTTAGCTGCAAACCCCCATCTGGAAGTGATGGAAGAAGTAAAGCTGGATACATTTTGACTTGTGTAGACCCCTGTTGGCAGGACATATGATGGATGTCAACAGTAACTGTTGTAGATGCTATCATCATAGTTTCTATGACTAAAGCGCTGCATCTGGCTTGCCGTTTGGTATTTGCTATCAGTATCTTCTTGGGGTTTTCTTTGTTGAATATCCAATGAGATTGGATGGCTTTGTTGCATTGATTGTTCATTAGTGATTGGTTGTGAGAATATATTATTCTTGTGGAGTCTTCTCTGTTTTCTTATTGAATTTTTTTTAACAAAAAAGGTAGAATGAAGAATTTATGATTGTAGTTATTTTGGGATATAGGCTTCTTATGGGCATTGTGCAGTTTATTTAGGCCCTCATCTTTTCGTGGTTTAATAGACCATCCATCTCCTTCCCACGCTCACCCACTTCCCCCCCTCACCCACTTTCCCCCCTTCCCAGATCTTCCCACACTTTAAAAAAATTCCACTCCTTCCCACTCATTTCTACACTCCCACTCCCACCCACTCTCACCCACTCCCACCCACTCCTACATATAACCACTATTTTCTCTGTTTTGAAAGCTTTTATAATTTATGTAATTGTGTGTATGAATAGTCTGATAACAACTATGAAAAATTTTATTTATTTTTTGGATATGGAAATATTTGTTAGTCGTGTCAAAAATTATAGATGACGTAATTTTTGTTATATATGTTGAATAAATAATAAATTTTTTCTGCGTTGTTAAGCAAATGTTAATTATTTGTGACTGGTAGATATTTTGTATTTGATTCTGTATATGAAAGAAATGCTTAAATTTTTTTTCCCTTTTTGTATTGGTAAATGGGTGAAGATGGGAAATATAGGTTGCTAAATCAGTGAAATGATTGAAATTGGTGGAATTGGGTTGAAGTAGGCTGAATTGGGTATGTTTTTGTTGAAGTGGGTTGAAGTTGGTTAAAGTGGGTTGATTTTTTTTTTTTTTTTGGGGTATGATAGGTAGAAGTGGTTAAAATAGTGGAAAGTGGGTTGAAGTAGGTTGAAGTGAGTTAAAGTTGGTGTATTTTTTTTATTGAAGTTCGTGGAGTGAGTTGAAGTGGATTGAAGTGAGTTGAAATTGGTTGAAGTGAGTTGAATTTTTTTAATATGATGGGTAGAAGTTGATTAAAATAGTGGGAATTGGGTTGAAGTTGGTTGAAGTGGATAGAAGTAGGTTGAAGTGGGCTGAAGTTAGTTGAAGTGGGTTAAAATTTTTTTTTGTGATGAGTAGAAGTTGGTTAAAATTGTGGGAGGTAGGTTGAAGTTGGTTGAAGTGCGTTGAATTTGGTATTTTTTTTATTAAAATTCATGGAGTGGGTTGAAGTTGGTTGAAATAGGTTGAGGTGGATTGAAGTGCATTGAAGTATGGTGATTTTTTTTTTTTTTGGGAATGATGGGTACAAGTTGGTTAAAATAGTGAAAAGTGGGTTGAAGTTGATATATTTTTTTAATTGAAGTTCGTGAAGTGGATTGATGTGAGTTGAAGTTGGTCGCTTAGTTTAAAAAAGCACAGGTGAGGCGCGCCTAGGCGAGAGGCGCACAGGCTGGCGCCTCACCCACACCCAGGCGAAGCCCACTCCGGATGCCACGTGAGGCGTGCGCCTCATGGCGCCTCACGCCGAGGCGCAAAGCGAGCGCCTCGCGCGTCTAGAGGAACTTAAAGTTTCCTTCAAACAAAAAAAGAGAATTGAAAAGGAATAATGGAAACCTAGCTGTGGCAGGTGGCTGGCATCTTCAATCGACTTCTTCTCTCAGTCGAAGGCTTCGAAACCTGCTGTTCTTCTTCTTCTCTTCTTCTCAGTTGAAGCCCTCATCTGCTCCCATCCAGGTATGTCTGTGTTCTTCTTCACTTCTCTTCCTCTCTTCTTCCTCTTGCTCTTCTTCTTCTTCTCTGCTACAGTCATCGGCCGGCCATGGCTGTCGAACGTCTGTTTCTCCTTTTTTTTCGTTTTTCTCTCTCCCTTAAGCCCTCATCCTCTCTTTCGGCTTCGTCTGTCACTGTTCAAGCCATTTTCGTCTGCTTTCCTGTATTGTTTCGCGTTGCAGCTTTCCTCCTCCTCCTCTGTTCTGTCTTTCGGTGTCGCTGGGAAATGTTAGGGTTTGTTTTTTTTTTTAAAAAAAATTTGCTGGGCAGGCAGTCACTAGTCAGGCACTGGGCTTTGGGTGTTTAGTGTTAGAAATGTTAGGATTTTTTTTTTTAAAAAATTAGCAACAACCTAATTTGATTTTGTTTCTAAACTTCTACTCAGTTCTTGTGTGTGTGTTTTCACTTTTTAGAATATTGTCATGCTAAATTACCGTCTTGTGGACTATTTGCGATACTTTTGGTACTTATATTGATGTCTAATTCTTCTTTGATGCCACTGTTTTACTCAATTATCATAAATAAGTCGTGAAAACTGTTTTCAAACCTTTTTTTAGCTAAAAAAAGGTTTGCGTCCTTGAGCCGCGCGCCTTCGCCTCGCGCCTTGGGACCCTTTGCGCCGTAGTGCGCCTCGCGCTTTTTCAAACTAAGGTTGGTCGAGGTTAGTAAATTTGGATTTACAAACGAAAAGAATAGGGCCTGAACATATGTGTATTTTTTTCGTTGTTCGTATTCGGTTAATATATGAAAAAAAATACATTCGCAATTTGTTTTACGAATAACGAAAATTATAATTTGTTTGGGGTAACAATAGCCACGAAACAATCTTTCGTACCCTAGTCAATATAGAAAAATATTTTTTTCAGTCTAAAAATTTTTTTATCATCAGTAATTACTATCACGAATAAAAGATTACATTCAAAAACAAAATACGTAACTTACATCAACTCTCCTACTTTATTCAACTTCTTCCCACTCCTTCCTATTCCTTCCCACTTCCATATATAACAAACCACTCCTACCCACTCCCACCCACTCCTTCCCCGCCTTTCCCACTCTCACCTATTCCATACCTGCAATTTCCCAACAAAAAGAACAGGGCCTTAATCAGTGTATTAGTGAGCATCTGAAGAGTCAGACCTTTTGAAGGAGTGGATTGGGAGTATTAGTAATTGTCTGGTTTGTAATGAAATTTAGGGGACTTTCTATGGGGCTTTTATGGATTGTGAGAGATTTCCATGGTTTTCCACTATTCCGTTCATCTTGATGTGTTAAGATGCGGAGTGTAAGGGTGCAAAAATCACTAGATATTTACAATTCTTCAATTGACAGAGATTTACTTTCATTCCTGCGCAATAGACACAAAACGGAAGCATTGGAAAATGCCTAGTTGTTTTCATTGGCTGCTATGGCTAAAGCCAGAGGGCTATGATCCATGAGAAGAGCATTTCCAAACTTTTTGATGGAAGCCTAGTATTGGTCACCTCTCAATGGATATATAACATATAGTATATGTTTTTTGAAATAAATCATGGTGATCATATTGATTACTCTGATTTACTCATCAAGGGGGTTTTTTTTGGGTGGGGGAGGGGGGGGGATGGTGATAATAGATGAGTTTGTTTAGACAACCTTCCCTCGGCACATTGTAGTTAACCTATCATTGCCTGTTGCTCATTTGGAAAGAATTATTTTTCTTGCAAGAGGTAAGGCTGTTTAATCATAGTTCCCGAAACCCTACTTCAGCTGGATGCACATTTGCCCACATCTTGTTACTGTTGTCTTTATATGGCTGGTCAAAGTTTGGGAGGGGAAGGGTAATGTGCAGGGTTCTCTGGGCTTAAATGGAAAACCTATTCCATTAGATGCGGTATTAAGGTGAAAAGGCGGAATGTATGTTAAATCCCAGGACAGCTGGAAAAATACTGCAACAGAAGAGTTCAATTTGAACCACCAACTTTTAGTGTGAAAGAAGTGACAATTTTCTCAGGATGGTTCCCTGGGTTGCCCTTTCTCCTTTATTGCTGTTCCAAGTTTTTATGAAGGCACCTCTACAACAGAAACTATTATCTTTTTGGTTTGTTCAGTTTCATGTTAACTGAGTGTGTATAGGTGTAGAGATCCTCATAGAAGTGTATCTAGCTATGCAATATGAACAATTATATGGTTCCATATATGTACCTTCATCTGCTTTTAGAAATTCTATGCCATGAATTGAGTCTTCTGTAACTGTTTGTCTCTTACAGATGGTTTCTGTGAAACTTGAAGAACATTCTCATTAGGATTATCCTCTTTTCAGCTGGTTGAATTTCTGATATGTTCACATGCATCATAGATCTCATGTGGCTCTTGTGCATACATGATTACCTGGTACAACTTTTTTTTGGGGGGTTTAACTACTGTTCATCATTCATGGAAAGTGCTGAGAGGCAACAATTCTCTTATTTCAGGTGGTAGTATGCCTGTGGCTCTTTTCTGTCATTGGCAGCGTGTGTTCTTTCTTCACACTTGCTTATATAGGTATGGAAGCTCATCCTTTTGGCTTGTCATATTTGTGTTGCAAATTCTATTTTATTTGTGTTGTTATTGGTTTGCATTAAGTGCAAAGTTCCCTTTTTGGTGCTCAAATAAGCTATGTGCTGAAATGTTGGCCGGGCTTATGCAGTTCTCTTACTATCTGCAGAAAGAGACGTCAAATTTCATACTGTGCATTATGAAGGTTTCCTGCTTTTGCCTGTTAGTTAGGCAATGTTTTGTGCATGGTTAGATCTTTGACTCCAATAAATGCATGCATCTAAGCATAAAGTGATGCAAACATTGGTATACATGTTGATAAGTTTATGATATCTTGCTGTTGGCATGACAAGCACTTCGGATGCTACCAGATTTTCTAGGGTTGAAGGTGTATGTATATGTTTTGAATCCTTATGCTTATTTCTCTCGGTGAGAATAATGCAATCTCATTCCTTTAATACCATCGTGAATGACTGAATGGTAACGGCTACGACGTTTTGTGAAGTTGCTCAGATCTGCGAAGGAAAGTTGGTTCGAAATTATACAGGAATTAGTTTTGGTAACTTGTGCATTGCGCAGACGTTTTTTTGAAACTGTTTTCTTTTTAAATTTTTGATGTTTATAGTTGCTAATCATAGTAGTCAGCAAATCCAATTATAAAAATTTATCAGCTTACAGCTTCCAAAATAGTGAACCAATTCACTATTAATTTAATGGAAAAAATATTGTGACAACTGTATCGTCGATCCAAAAGTCATCTAATCAATTAGAAAACTTAATAATATAATTAATTGTGACTTTTAGCATTAATTTTGACACATGAATTGAAGCTGCTTTGGTATTGGCTTAAGAGTTAAAATTTAATTATTTGCCTCCAAGTAGGTCAGGATTTAGCATTTGGTGTTGTTCAAAGTGACAAAATTGATACATGTGGCTTGGCATTACTTTTGTGAAGTTGTTGACATGTGGCATGGCATTACCCAGGGGACTTGCAGTTTATTTGTTTATAGATTTTGGGTTTGTCCTGGGTCTGTTTTAGACCTGTTTCAGCTGATATATTCGGGTTTTGTGGGGATGAAGATAAATAAAACTGTGAAGGGTACTCTTCTTGCATGCTTTTGTACATTGGTTGAAAAGAACTAAGACTGTCTTCACTTTATATTTCTGCAACTTATATCTCCAAAGATCTCGTTGCTCTGTTTCTTGAGCTGCTTAGTCCTTAGCAATCATGAGTTTGTTGACAACACCAAACTCGTGAAATCTTGTGCTTCTTCCTCTTTCTGCCACCTCTTGATCAAAGTGGTGAAACCATCAGCTTTCAATTGTATTCAAACTTTTTGGTACCTTGCACCCAGGACCAAGAAGCCAGATATAACATATGATGGGAGGCGGCTGAAAAAATTAATCCTTCCTCCCTTCATCCTGCTATCATTAGCAAATCTTAGAAAAATAAGAAAATAAACATTGCGTAATTTATGGTGTCTAAATTTTAGGTTTGCTTACAGAAATCATACACTGACTAGTTAAATGATAAAATTTGGCAACTTAGAGATGATGAAGCAGACCATTGCGCCAAGCGGGCTAGAGGTGAGATCGAACAAGAGAAATTTAGCATCTATGGATTGTTGTTATTTGACTTGCATTTACAATTGGAAGGAAAAGAAATTTCTTTGAGTACCTCATTCCTCAGGATCATAACTAAAAGCTCTGTTGAAGGAGGCTGTGAAATAAGACAAGTTTTAGATAGATGTGAAAGACTTAGAAAAACAATTGATTGTTAGGCCCACTTGAGCAGGTTTAAGCAATCATAGGTTAAAAGATGGGGAAAAACAGAGCAACAGGGAGTGAACCAAAGGCTTGAGACTCGCTGATTAAAAATCATTGCTCTTATTAGTAAGTAAGGTATATGTCAATGACACACTTGCTATAAATTTATTAGGAGGATCGGCGAGGCTAAGGTTCCCTTTTGACCCTTCATAGCTTAGTCCCTGCCTATACTACTCCATCTTGATCTTCTTGTAGACAAATTGGAAATTGATCTGAAAGAGGCTGAGGCATATGTTTCATTGTTCTGAATAAAACTGCTTTCATGCCAATCCCTCTACACTACACAGTGATATGAACCTAGAACATATGTCAGCCTCTCCAACCCTAGACCAAAAGAAGTCTCTTGTATGGATCTATCATTGCAGAATAATTGATGTGGCCATGAAAATCTTTGATGGCTTTTGAAGGATGTATTCCAAAACGTCTTTCTAGCTGATACATGTCGTTGAAGTCACCATGGTCCATCCAAGTTGC
This sequence comes from Carnegiea gigantea, assembly GCA_029747015.1. Classification (NCBI taxonomy): domain Eukaryota; kingdom Viridiplantae; phylum Streptophyta; class Magnoliopsida; order Caryophyllales; family Cactaceae; genus Carnegiea; species Carnegiea gigantea. Next base: position 452,551 of record JAKOGI010000309.1, on the reverse strand, counting down.
TTGCCTCTGAAACAGAGACCTCCCCACAGAGCGTTGGAGCCTCAGCTTGTCATTAACAGTAATGTGGCCTTGATTATCTATTTTCAGCTGCATCCTACCAGATCAGCTTATTTGCTCATGGAATGATCATTAGTTTCTCAGAATTTGATTGGGTTTTTAATAGATTGTCTCTTCAAAAACCACTTATTCTGACCATATTTACTAGGATCACTACCCTACCCTCCATTCTGCGATTTGGATCGTCCGATCCAAAACATGGTATGTTTTCATTCTGAAATGCCTGGGAACGCGTTCCAGATCTGAGAACATGGCGATCTCTTTTTGAAGAGCACGAAACAGCCTGGAAATTTGAAAATGAAGAAAGAAAAACAGAAAAAGAAAACAGAATCAATGTGCAAGCATATGAGAAGTGAAATCAGCAGCCATGGATATCTTCTGTAACACTATCACAGAGATGGAGGGAGAGATAGGGGAGTGGAAGGTAGAGTCAGAGAGGGTCAAAGTTGCTAAAGAATGGGTTCTTTTTACCTTTTTGCTGCCTCTCGTGCTTATCTGCTGAAAAGGACTATTGGGAAGGGAAAAGGGGCTACTTCTATTTGTTGGAAAGTGAGAACATGCATCAGTTGTAATTGATAAATTCTGATGATTGGGAACAGTACACACATTAATTACTTTAACAAAATAATAATAATAATTTTTGAATTTTCTTTTTCTTTTGAAAAGAGATATTGGCTTTGGCTTTCTGATCATGAAAGTTATTTTTTGTAGTATGGGTTTTTATTAACGCAATACATTTAGACTGCAATAGTTTGGTAAAAATAAAGGGGGAAAAAGAGCCCATTAAAATTTAAATTGAAATTTTACATTAACGATCGGAAATTACGAATTTCATTCCCAGAAACCATTCCAAGCGGCCTACTCCCTTCGTTCCCATTAGGGAAGTGGCGTTATGCGTTCCCGTACCACGTTCTGCGGTCCGAGCGTACTGCCATCCTGGTATGTATGATTCTGACCCTGCTGACCTAGCTGAGTTTATCTCCCAATCCCCCCCCCCAAAAAAAAAGATTGATTTAAAGCAGCGTGCTCTTTGAACCCTGTGCAGCATGAAATTTTTCTCACAAGACATTAAATTCCAAGAAATGAGAAATTTGATCATATTTTCACTTACATGTCATCAAACTGATAACATTTATGGAAGCTAGAATATTTTAGAAATCGATTGGTAAAACATGAAACTTTCTGCACACTACCCTGGACTGAATCTACTAGAACAATTGAATCAGCATAAGAGAGCCATCGGCCCTGCACATTCTTTGATTTGGAGACCATTTTCTCAATAATGAGTGTCGAAGTGTGGAGACAGTCCTGGATGGTATCCTTCAGGGCTCCACCATTTCATTTGGTGATTTGAGACGCTCCACTTGAGGCTTCATCAACACCTTTAATGAATACATGTGCTCTTGAAGATGCTGTAAACAAAAGAATGCACTTCACAGTATGGAACAAATCCTGTTTTTTTTCGAAGATTGATATGAACAATTGCCATAAGTATTCATGGGCTAACCTTAAGTTCTTCTATTTAGAATAGGTCTCAAAAGAAGGATCCTTGCCTTTTCCACTGAAGTATTAAACTATCTGTCCAATACATTGTACGCCGACAAAGGACCATATGAGGGGTAAGGTTACACAGGGTGTGATCATTGTGGCTGATGTTTTTAAGAATGAGATATGAGGATTTTTCCTTGCACAATCGCTATTTCTTCCTCACCTTATCCATTGCAATTACCATTCATTGAAATCAGAGTTTTTCAGATCTCATGAGCCGTGACCCAATGAACAAAACCTTGAAGAAATTGCAAACCTGGAGAGACTTATTGGAGGAGCTTCCAACCCTAGGGCACATATGCATTATGGGGCATCAATCATCACCATTTAGAGAACACATAGGGAAGATGACATGATTACCTATTATCATTCGTGATGATCACTGCTGAGAACATTGTCATCCCTGTGAAGCATCAGTCTTAACAGATTGTTGTGGAACTGGACCAGCATATAAGCATCAGTCTTAACAGATTGTTGTGGAACTGGACCAGCATATCAGGAATCCCTTGCCAACCATAATATTATTGGGGACTGGTGTTTGATTGATCCATCAATTGCATTCATGTCGCTTTGGACTGCTGTAACAACTGAGGGCAACAATTCTGAGATACAAAGCTGAGTTTAGCGGTCTTTCTAAGCAACTTCCAAAAAACACAATCTTTAATTGTTGATCTGGTGATGATTCACCCATCACCTTGTATTGAGTAATCTTGTCATACAATTGCAATAAAAAAATTTCTGCTCGTGCATTTTATTTAGTAGCTCAATCCTGAAAACATTTCCATGTACCATTCATCTTCAAGGACACTGAAGTAAAAAAAATAATTTTTGGGGGGGGGGGGGGGACCATGAAGGCACCAGCAGTGCTTCGTTTTGTTTGCTACTGTGTCTCTCGTATAAGTGAATCCTCTTATTGCATATTAGCGTAAATGCTAGAATTATCAAATGATATTATGCTAATTATAAATGTGGTGTTTCCAACAAACAAGTACCTGCTTTGGTTTTTCTTGGTTAATAAGGATGGCCTGATGGGCGCTGGCAAAAACATGCTGCTTATGAGTTTCAGAGTGCTTCCTCTAATATAGGTACAGAGATTCTCTTAAGCAAATTAGTTTGGGCCTGTGAACCACACAATTTTTGTTCCTAGATCTGGAGATTCTTAGGTGGATGTGGACATCCAAGGATAGGGATATAATAGGACTTGCTTATGGCCCTTTTCTTGCTCTCTCTCTTTTCCTTTTCTTTGGTTTTATTTTTTTGGGGGGTGGGGGGGAGGAGTGTTCAAGGCAGCCTGAGTGTGGTTAGATGGAGTGGTGTTTGGATATAACCAGAGTCCCAATTTCTGCTTTTTTATGCATATTTGTCATTCCTGGGCTTTGTTGCATTTAACAGGAGATATTTTGACTTACCATGATGCTTGCTAGCTCATTGAATTCCTTTCGCCCTTTCTTTTGGTGGCACTCAGGTAAGGCCGGAGAGGAGGGAAGGAGGTCCTCATGTCAAAAACTCAGAAATTGCTTAGTCAATAGAAATTAACAGTTCAAATTTTCGATATTTTGATTCTCTGCAGATTTGTACAAGGGCAAGTTTTCTTTGTGTTTTTTTTTTTTTAAAGATTTATTTTGGATTGGTTTGGTAGCTGACTAGGGCTGGCTTCCCTTGAAGTTAGGGAAGGGGTGGAAGAGGAAGGGGCGGGGAAGGGGAAGTCTCCTTGCCTGTAGGGGGCCTTAAACCCTTATCTCGTTTTTCCAAGGTGGGATAAGTCCCACTAAACTACCTTAAAAGAGCTGAGTTATTTCAAGCCAAGCGTGGTCACTTTTGCCAAGATGCATTCAAAATGATTTCTACATTCTTGTTACTGTGTGTTTGCACCCAAAAGAGTTGCCAGAACTGTGCTCATAAATACGTATCACCCTCTCTTGGTTTTGACCTGTTTTCAAAATTTTGACAGGCACCATAATTGGCGTTGCAATTCCTGCTCTCTTGAGCAAGGAGCATGTGGATAGCCTTGTAGGTTTCATATGCCAGAGATTTTCGTCCCCGTACAAAATTGTGGACGATGGTGTTGCCAGAAGATTGCCTCAAAGCATAGCCAAGGGCAAAGACGATTGATTGATTCTTAGAACCCTCTCTCCTAGAAGAAAAAGGCCCCAAAAAAAGAGAAAATGTACAGGCCACATTTACCATGGAATTACAGTTTAGACCATGTTATAGCTTTCATAAATTTCAGGACCCAATTCTCTCAAGAGTTGGCAGCATCAAATCCTTCTTGAAGCTGTGATGATATGTGTACAAAGTGGCAAATGGTCATAGTAAGGTTTTGGCTGTCATTCTTGAAACTCAAAATGAAATACTTTTGTGAGATGATGATCACATTGAAGATGAGATGGCTTCGGTGCAGACTCTACCAAACTGATGTCAGGTTCTGTTGGTTCATTTGCTTGTTTGTCGAGGAAGATAGATAATTCCATTTTCAAGAACAGGGCAAGTGACCTACATCGTGCATACCACTCAATGCTGGTAGGTATTGAGCAAGACACCAAAGAAATTTTTTAGGGGTTATATGTTATGGTCGTTATAAAGACAGCAAAACATTCCGAGTAGTACCATTTCAGTATAATCATACATGTAAGAGGAAAAAATGTGCTACTTTAACTAGTCCATAGTAAGCAGTCCAGAAATTGAGATGAGGATGGGGGAGCTGAACAGTGAACATTGGAGAGGGCCATTTGGTTGAAGGGTTTTTTTTTAAAAAAATAAAAATTAAAAAAATTTGTAAAAAGCAAGAATTCAAGAAAGCCGACTCCACTGGGGATCGACCCAAGAATCTCTGGTTCCGTAGACCAGCGCGTCATCCATTGGACCATGGAATGATGTTAGATTTCCTAATATTTATTTATTGGGACTATCTTCAATTTTTCTTTTTTTGGGTTTTTTCCCCCCCTAATTTGGATCTATACAATGGCTGTATTCGGTAATAGATATTAAAGTAGAGGTTAGTAGTTTGCAGTGGTCAAAATGTTATGAACCACTAGTTAAAAGTGTTCGATAAAGTAGTGGATGAGGTAATGGTTAGATATTCATGTAGTGTTTTTCAAAAGCTAATGAAAGTAACTTTTAAAAACCTTTACCCAGTGGTTCCATTGTAAATTATAAAATTCTTCTTTTTATTTGCTAAAAATCTTTATTTATTGTACCCTTTTTAGTTATTTTTATATAAATCTACTGTTTCAACAACTGCATTTATCAAACGCATTTATTTTAAATCGATAGTTGAACAGCCAACCACTACCCACTTGTGGGTCACATCTAATCACTGATAAAACCGCTAGCAGATAGAAAAACCGCTATCACTAAAATAGTTAATTTTACCGAACACATCTATTAGCGGTTGATAGAATTTAGTTTTCCTTGGCTCAAGTTACTGGTTGCTGAGGTCAAGTGAAGATTCCTTCCCTCCGTTCTACCTTTTCAAATGATTTATTTGTGGGAACAAAAATTTGCTTGTGAATTCCCCATTTTGTAAAAGTGTGGAGTTAAAATTAAAAAGATGGCAATTTCCAATACTTCTCAGTCTTCTCCAATATAAACATATAATTTCATAATTTAATTCCAATTTAGTGATTCTGTGGACTTTTTCTATGGACTTTTTCAATCGCATGTTAAACCCCCCCCCCCCCCAAAAAAAACAAAAATGTAATTGTGTGAAAACAAGAGCATTTGACTCCTAATCCTCATATTTCATGTTACGTACTCCCATCTTCATATATTAAACATTGGGGTTTTACTCATTCTGTATTCCCATCACTATCTATCCATCCACCACTGCTAATAGCTTTTAAAACAACGAGTTTCACCAAACGCATAGTCTAATTCATTTCCTATCCAAGTTCATTGCTTTTACTAATACCTTGAGGCCTGCGCTGGCAGCCAGTTGACACAATCACTCTACTGTGGCTCTTAAAGAATGCAAACCATGTTGGAACATGCAAAATCATACTACACTACAGAATTGGGATGAACTAAACTAGTAATTCTTACTAGGAACAGGAGTTTTTCGGCAACAGAAGCTTATCACAGTGTCATATCGATGCTTATCAAGGTTTTCACAATCTGCATCCTAACAAGACCTTCAGAGATATTTGATAGGATCAATACATCCAACGCATGTTGAGCAGAGGTCCGAAGTTGTATAGCATAAACTCATTATTTCCCTATGACCTCTTTCGCTTTTTCCACCCAAACATTATATATGTCATCTGAGAACAGAACAAAATGAATCTGCAAACAAATATCAACATCACCATCAGTCCTCTTCTAAAGCAGCCATCTCTTGGAAATGCATTAAATTAAGTAGGAATCCTACAAGTCAAGAGGAATTAAAGGACAAAGTACATGTTATACAAAAAGGCTTCTAATAAGGCAACACCAACCCTGCCAATGAGCATAGCTAAAGTGACATCAAGGTCACTTCCCAATAATGGAAATCAAGGTCAACTTGTTTGGAATTTCAGGAGTGCCCAACTCAGCCTTTCGACTTGGGTTCTTATGCACCATAGCATACCCACCCCCAGCCCCTCCCACCAAGCCCCACTGAACGGCCCATAGTTACCGGATTCTCTCAACCCCCTAGCGTACCGCGAACTGATTTGCGCGAACTAGAATGCGATACTTTAGCGTACCAATTCCCCAAAAATGGCAAATTCAGCGAACCCATCTCCTACCACAATGGTATTGCATATTTTCATGATCCAGAGGTCAAATTTTGAAGAAAATGGAAGAATTTTTGAGGTTGCGATGAATGAGCAAGCTTTTTACAGAGCAAAACGAGAAGAAGAGAGAGAGTGAGAGAGAAAGAAATAAGGATTAATGTGAAAAGGTCGCCCTACGTGGGGGGGGTGAGGGGAGAGGGAAGAGGGAGAACCCTTATTATTAAATCATTTTATGAGTCTCAATCATATTTGGAGTTTTGAATTGGAGGACTAGATGCACTAATAACGACCCTCGCGTATCGGATTCTCCACTATGTGGCGAATGACGTATCCGAATCCGTCCCCCATACCGGAGTGTCCCACGTTGCAGGCAACTATGGCACAGCCTTGTCCTAGAGCAAAGAAGTAAAGAGGCTGTTGAATTACGAATTTTTCAGACTTACGATATTTTTTTGGGGGGTTTGGGGGGGGTGTTGATAAGAACTGTCAAAGGCTGTATCTGAGTCTGAGATGGAACTTCAAGGAGTTTATGAGCTTTCTGAATTCTGATGCAATATAGATCTCAGCTGCTAGCCTGGCGAGCAAAGCAGAAACAGTGCATGCAAGCGCAAGGGGCCAGAGATGGAAGAATCAGAAGACGAAAATTTGTCAGTAAGTGTTACTCATTCACCATCATTTCTAGTTATTCTGATGCTTGATGGAGCAATGATACAATATCACTTGTTCCATTAGGCAATCTTCTACCATGCTAAGCATTATATTTCCTTAATTTAGAGCAAGTGATGGCAAACGGATAACAATAGACCACAGAGGAAAGGTATATCAGACGGTCAGAATTGGATGAAATAATGCGTTACCTCTTTGAAATCATTAGCAAATTCCTTGACCGTGGATACGGCTACCTTGGCTGCTTCATCATATGGATATCTGCACAGTAAATATCCTTTCAGGAGTCAAAAGCAATTACAATGTTCTTCAACACATAGATTTACATATGGATCAAGAAGAAATTTCCATTGATCAACTCGGATAGGTATCACCATAAATGCAATGCAACATACTCGAGAAATGACTCAAATATAAAAGCCAACATAGCATTTTGCTAAGGTTGCCAGTTTGCAAATTCCCCATCCTCAATATTCTGAGTTACTGATGATCAGAGCAAGACGTTGGGAACAATATTTTTTTCAACCCTTTTCCATAGCCAAAGATTATCAAGTTCTTGAAGAGAAGATAGATATCGTTCAAGGGGTGCAATGTGAAGAACCGAAAATATAGAACTTGATAATGATTCAATCCATGCAACTTACCCATAAACACCGCAAGATATGGCAGGGAATGCAATGTATTGAATGTTGTTTTCTTTTCCAAGACGTAAGCTATTTCTGAAACACAATTCATGAATGAAATGCCCATGTTATTCAGGCAATAAACAGCCTTAACTAACAATGGAATACACTGAAGCGCACACACTTACTGGTAAGCATTCCTCAGAGAGTCCTCAGGGTTTTTGTCAGCATCATATATAGGACCAACAGTGTGAATTACGTGAGCAACAGGAAGTCTAAATCCACTGTATAATTGTCACAATGTTAGTATGTTAAATAAGAATTATCACAATAATAAGCCCTATAATATGAATATAGCATGGGAACAATGTACATACGGAGTGATCCTTGCCTCTCCAGTGGGACAACGAACACCTGGGCGAACCTCTGGCACTTTAGCACAAGCTTCTTTTAGTTCTGGACCTGCAGCTCTATGAATGGCTGAAGAAAGAAGATGCATAGACTGGTAAGACATTTGACTTAGCTCATCTTGTTAGTTTTTAATTGTACCAAGTTATTATTACCTCCATCCACACCACCACCACCAAGCATTCTCTCATTGGCAGCATTAACCTACAATAAAAGAATTGTTTCAACCCATACAAACTTCATCCAGTTCATGATCAACGAACTAGCATATATGATGGAGAACATGATTGAGAGAACAAACCAAGCCTCCCATCCATAGGATTCAAAGCAATACACAAGCAACATTTAACCCATCACTTTCAAGTCAAAACGAATGTCAATGATGACATCAATCCTAAGCATATATAACTGTGTATTTGAACTAGCAGTTCTCACATCCAAAATGCATACTATAAGCATCTAGGGGGTTGAACTCAGCTTTCTTCATCGATACCGTATGGTATATTGTGACTTCCAAGTATTTCATTTGTACCCAAAAGCCCAAGAACACAAGCTTAAGCAGTATCATATTTGATATAAGATGGCAGGAAAAAAAGGTCTAAGTACTCATAAATAATTGGCAGCAACAAACATGTAGCATCTAACTAGCAATCAACATAGGCTTGAATGATCAAGGGATTCGCACGGAGTTTATTGTCTTCATTTAATACCCCCATAGGCAAACTTTGCATATATTGATCAACGGTTGTTTCCAATCAACCCAAAATGACCCACGTTAAAACTGCCAACATCTCATACGAACAGCTCTTCAACTTGTGAGCAGCTATTCCTCAATAGAATACAACTAAATCAACAGCAAACTCAGAATACAGAAACACAGAGAGAGAGAGAGAGAGAGAGAGAGAGAGAGAGAGAGAGAGTTACAATTGCGTCCGAAGAGCCATCGACGGACCACTGAGTGATATCGCCCTTCTGAATCTTGAGAGAGCTGGTTGGGGACAAAGGAAACTCGACGAGCCCTGCTCCAGTTGACATGGCCGAAACCCTAATCCTAAGAGAGTTCGGAAACCAGCTGGAGAAGTCGCCGCCGGCGGCAATCGGAGTATGGGCGAACGGGAAGAACCGATGAGAGCGTGAGAAGAAGGGACGAGCGGACGGAGTTGGGGTCTTGAGGAGAGAGAAAGTGGGAGTGACAGTGAGAGTGAGGATTGGAATGGAAGAAAGGAATCTCACAAATGGAATTGATGTTGCTGGTGACGGAGCCCTTCCCACTATCATTTGGAATTTGATTTGATGTTTGGAGAAGAACCAGACAATGGAGAAAATTCCGGAGTTCTCAACGTCATATGCTCAGTGTGAGTAGTACAAACATAGGCTTACTAGAAGAGCCTCAAGCTCAGTTGGTAACAACCCGGCGTGGGCAATGGGCCAGACAGATTGGCCTATTTTAAAGAGAGTTAATGGATTGGATTAATAATAGATGGATCAGTAAGAGTCCATTTATTTACATATATTAATGGGTTGGGCCATGGGATTCTATTAATCTATTAATGATCTGTTTAATGATTTATTATTTTTTAACTTATCATATTAAATATGTTATACTTGGTCAACTTTATTAGCAATAACTTAAATGTATCAATGCGCATAAAAAAGCACGGCCTGTCCCACTTTGTCAATGGGTCGACCTTGACCCCACTTGACCGACTTTGCTAATGAGTCAACCTTAACCCGATTCGACCTGTTGCCAATCCCTAGTAATAAGCATTGGATTTCTCCTCACTAAAAGTCAAGTGTTGACTGTAAATTTCACGTTGTGGATATAGGGATATGTTCTTTTTGTTGGCAAATAGGATTTGGTAAATTGGTGCAGTTGGTAAAAGTTGGTAGAAATGGGTAGAAGTTGATAAAGTTAGTTTTTTTTTTTTTTTATAATGATTAGTAGGAGTTGGTTAAGTTGGAAAAGATTGGAAGAAGTTGGTATAAGTTGAAAAATGTTGGTAAAAAATATAAAGAAGTGGGGATTTCTTTGTAAGAAAATTTGAAAAAGGTCGGTAAGAGTTGATAGAAATTGGTAGAAGTTGAGTAGAGTTGGAAAATATTGGTTAGTGTTGAAAGGATTGAACTTTTTTTATAAAAAATTAATAAAAGTTGTTAAGAGTTGATAAAAATTGATAAAAATAAATTTACTAACGAAAAGAATAGGCTCAAACTATGATCTCCATTCAGCCTTGACTTGATTTTCTATCCTGGGCCCTATAGCTTTTGATTATCCAATCTGGAACTAGATTAATATAGGGCCCAAGTAGGCGAAGGCCACTTGCCCTTTATAAAAAAAGTTTTAAAAAATGTATTAAATAGACTTTTTTTTGAGGGGAAGGGGTTCGGGGGTTTGTCTGGGTGATTGTGGCCTCCTGGGTCAAGCGGGCAAAAAACTCGTTATGAACTCAAGTACCAAAATTTGCAATGAAAATTTTACTAGGCAAACTTAGGTTAGTTGACACCTACAAATATGGTAAATGACAGTTCTGAGACAAACAATTGATAAATTCTTAAATCAAGAGTTAGGCCCTGTTCTTTTTATGAGTCAATTCTAAAATACCAACCTCAATTCACTTCAACCTACTTTAACTTACTTTAACCCACTTTCACTATTTTAACCAAGTTTAATTTATCACTTACAAAAAATTCAACCTTGAACACGAAATAAAGTGGGTTTGGGTAAAGATTTTCAACCTGTTTAATTAATTGAGTTAGGTTCAGGTTGAGAATTTTTGACACAAAACAATACCTATTTAATCCGTCTAATTAAATGGATTAAATAAGTTAATTCATTTACCCAATTACCATGTACTTTTTAGGGGAAATTGTGAAAATGTAGGGTTTAATCAAGTTGATATTTATTTTGTGATTGTAGTTTTTATGAATCATAGACAATTGTTGTATTATGATGCTACATTGAAGTCAAAAAATTGCTTGATAATGCTCGATAATCATATTTTAGTCAAAATATTAAGCGAGTAAACAGGTAATTGAATAACTTGAACTTGACCCGTTTATATTAAATGGGTTAATGGGTAAATTCAGATCAACCCATTAAAAAAATAAATAGGTACAGGTCAAGATTTTCAACCCGTTTAATAAACGGGTTAGGTCCAGGTCGAAGATTTCTCAACCCGTTTAAGTTCGATGCGAACATGAATTTGACCCGATCTGACCTGTTTGACGGCCCTACCTCAACCTACTTCATCCTTTTATCCACCCAATTTACCTACGAAAAGAGCAAGCCCTTACAAGACACATAAATAATCTTCTACGTAAAATGCTACCAACGGCTTCCCTTAAAGCTTAAATTTCTCCATATAAATATTGTGCTATGAATGGTAATGGGTCAATATAGAGTATGGGTGTCTTGCCTAAGATTTGGGTTCAAAATGACATTTTGCGCCTCATATGCAACCCAATTTTACAAATTTAAAAAAAGCCTCTTTGATATGCATTAAATTGGCACTTCAATTGCCACACATGTTTCATTGTTTGAACCTTTTGCTTCTAATATCAACATTATGAGTTGCCTAACTAAAAGAATTTGGAAGAATCATGGCTTGTTCTTTATAAGCAAATTGGACGAAGAAAGCATCTTTAAGTAGATTGGACCAACTTAGATTAGCTTTTAGTAGATTTGACCACTAGAAAGCAGGTTTGAGTATGTTTGACTAGCAGTTTGTAGATTAGAGCAATTTGAAAGTAGGTTTGTGAGTGGACTGGAGTAGGTTTAACTAATAGTTAATAGTTTTGGGGTAGGTTGAAGCATATTGGAGCAGGTGGCAGATTCAATACATTTATATATATGTGTGTGTGTGCAATATATTTATTGTAGACCTGAGAGTTTATACTCCCACGCTGACATGGACCAAAAATGCCATGTAGGACACAAAATAGATTTCAAAAAAAAGAAAAAAAACAAAAATAAGAATTCCCGCGCCACCCGCCACTACCAGCAATGACAACAAAGTGAAGAATCCCTACAAAGTAATCGTTATATACGGTTCAGATTTCAGAATCAATTCAGTTCACCATCACTCCTCTCTCTACACGACTTCTACCTCTACACAATTTTTTCCGCCAGCAACACAAGAAATTGCATAATTTCAAGCAATAATCTCCACTTTGAAGAGCATCAAAAGTGAGGAGCATAATTTCATGCATCGGTCGTGAACCCAGCAACAATGGTAGATGGAGAAGAGCGCATGCAGGCAACAGATGCTAATGAACCCGAGAATATATTGAATGACAATAGCAGAAGAAAATATGGAGTTATCATTACATATAAGAGGAAATCCAGATAAGTGATTATCTAATTTGTGTTCAAAGTTTTGAAACTAAACACCAAATTGGAGGTTCAAATGCTTGAGTGTTGGGGTATTAAGGTATCTTATGAGTTATTAATTGTTATTGAACTGATAGAGCATGCGAAAAACTGAATGAATTAGGGTAAGTCTCAATTTCAAAATTACAAACACCTTTGGATGTTGGGTGTCTTGGTTTGGCGGGGATATTGCAAACATGAATTGTTCAAAACCAAAGTGAACAAAAATAACAAATATAGTGAACTAACCCTAAGAAGCTGTATAGTCAGTGAGCAACAAATTAAAAAATGAATGACAGTGAACAATACTAAAGAAGAAAGTGAACAATAATTAAATGAATCATGAATGCCAGTCTATGATGAAATCATTATTAGACAATTGTAGATTATGCTATGCTATATTATACTATGCAAAAAACTGGTTATATATATGACAACAACTATGTATTGTAGAACATTGGTCAGTGAAGCTAAGAAACAGGGAAAAGTATGCAATAAACTATTAGAGCCACAGAATACTAATGACCAGGTGGGTGAATGTAGTGAATATACTGTTCCAACTAAACATGAGCCTGCAAGTAAGAAACAAAGGAAGCAGCATCATACAGACAGTGTGCAACCAACAATGAAAGGAGCACCTAAAACAACTGCTAGAAAGAAAGTGTTATTCAGGCATGTTAAACTTGAAGAACCTGTAAGTGCAAATACAGATCTTTCAGTTGTAACGACCAGATCATGGACTGGGTTGCTCAGGCATAGAATGGCCCCAGGTGGCTTTCTAACATTGGTGGACAGGCTAGACTGTGAATAATGGTCAGCCATAATGCAGACAGGGTTTGGAGAAATTCTTTTGGTGAGAACGAAATTAATCCCTAAAAAATTAGCTACGTGGCTGTTAGAAAAATATGATCCCTGGGACAATTCGCTAAATCTAGCTAATGGTAAACTGCTAATAGATGAAGAGGATGTATATGCGACACTAGGATAACCAATGGGAGAACTTGAAATTATTGAAGGGCAGAGTTCAGATGCTGACATAGAGTTTTTAGAGCTGTGGAGAAGAAGATGGAATGTCGAAAGAGGTGGACCCCCAATTGGATGCATGCATTAAGTAATCCTAGAGCGTGGTGGTCGTGGTCATGGACATGAGGTCATTACTGACTTCATCGTATATGCCATATATGCTTGCATTGTGGGAAATGCAAATGGCACTTGCCACTTTCGGGTAGTGAAGTATTTAAGGAATATCAATGAAATCCAAAAATACAATTGGTGTGCAAATGCCATGAAGTGCCTGAACGATGCAGTAATTAAATGGAAGAAAGACAAGAGCAAATTCTTGACAGGATCAATGTTACTCCTAATGGTAAGTACCATTATCAGCCCATTACATTAATATGTAACCAAGTTTTATAGAATTTGAATTAGTTCACTGAGTAAATGAGTGAGGTTCACTATGACTTTGAATTAATTCACTAAGTAAATGAGTAAATTAATTGAAAACCATGCAAGTTCTGTGTATGTGTAAATTTTTCTTGCTGCACTATTCGCTTTGGAGTAGGACACTGATGAATTGAGGAATGTTCACTTTATAACCTGATTGGCATGATAACTAAATGCAACATTAGAAGAACACTCTCAAACTAAAACTGTTCACTTTTTTTTTGATGAATTCACTGAGTAATTGAGTAAAGTTCACTGTAAGTTTTACTTAGATGACTGCATAATACACTGAATAAGTTTCACTGAATAACAGTTTTACACAATTCACTGAGGACATGAGTAAGGCTCATTGAGAAATATGCTAGTTATGTGCATATGTAAATTTTACTTGTTTCACAATTGACTTTGCATAAGTTCACTAAGGAAGTGAGGAATGTTCACTTTAAAATCTAATGGGTATTAAAACTAAATGCAACATAGAAGTGCACTATAAAACTAATACTGTTCACTGTTTTTGTGGGTGAGATTCACTATTTAATTTGCATTATTCATTAAGGAATTAAGCAAGGTTCACTTTAAAACCTTACCTAGTGAAGAGTATATGAAGTGTTGTGCTGTATGATATTTTTGCATGTTCACTATTTACTTTGCCTTAGTTCACTAAGGAATTGAGGGAAGTTCTGAAATGCTCCTAAGAAACATGCCTCAAAATGCATATTTGTCACTGTCAGTAAAGTCAAGGGCTAAAACTGACAAGTAGGGAAGTATGTTAAAAAAACTTTAAGACCTCTCAAAATCAATAACTCTGAGCTAATGCAACATAGAATTGCACCCTAACACTACTGCTATTGACAGCTTTTAGGTGAGTTCACTGACTAATTAAGCTTAGAATTTCACCCTAAATTTTATACTATTCCCTGGTGTTTATGAGTGAGTTCACTAAATTAATGAATGTTGTTCACTGTGGAGGTGAACAACACAACTTAATATATATTAGCCTCCATTTATAATAAGTCACCTTAATGACATTACTATTCATACATATAAATAACTAACTCTAATATGGTATATTATACTATTATGACAGTCGTTCTACCTGGATAGAGTGCAATTCAGAGGAAGAAAGGTTGAAAGTATCATTCTCAGTTGTAATTAATTGGGATACAGAGAAGGTGAGAAACAGAGACAAAGATGAACAATTACTAGGAGAATATGGGAAATGTAGGACAATAGAGAGAATTGACTACCAAAACATAACACGCTTAGCTGAAGCGGATTTGGAGATGTATGTGCAAGAATTGCAAGGAGGCCAACCTCAACAAGGAGGAACTGGTGAGATGTCCAGGGAAACAACAACTAAAGAGCAATGATGTCCATACTGTCCACATTGCAATGGATAACGTGAAGGCGTCATACATCTCAATGATGATCCAGTTTAGGTAACTTGCATGAGTAACGTATTAAATTAAAAAAATAATTATAAAAACAAAGT
This sequence comes from Carnegiea gigantea, assembly GCA_029747015.1. NCBI lineage: Eukaryota > Viridiplantae > Streptophyta > Magnoliopsida > Caryophyllales > Cactaceae > Carnegiea > Carnegiea gigantea. Next base: position 437,233 of record JAKOGI010000309.1, on the reverse strand, counting down.
AATTTACATTCGATTACAACTGTGTAAAGAACAAACCATGCATAACTTTTTTTCCAAAATCAAATTTTATTGCTACTTAATAACTGTAAGCTAATTATATTATATTCAATTATTACTTCACCAAACATGTGCAGGAGAATGTCAGTACAGCTGCTCCAGCGCAACAGGGAAATAAAGGAACGCAAATTCATACACAAAGGTCATAATCTCAAAGTACTGACACAGTAGGTGGGAATGATAATGTAAGAGCAAGAGTGGTTGACCCCAGATGACCCGTATTACTGCAGCCCAGAATTCCTAGAATAGGTGGACAAGCTAGAAAGCATGGCTATAGAAAGAATGGAGTAAAGAACAAGGATGGGCTGTAGTCTTCCAAGTTTCAACCTTGGAATCTCACCTGAAAGGGAAGCATGTGCCAGACCTTCGGGAGACATAACACCTGCATCATTTTAACTTCAAATAGGAGTATAAACAGTTCCTACAGGGTCAGTTGCAGCAGTTTCTGAGCAGCATGTACGTCAAGGCAATGAAAATGCTGTCAATGTTCAGAACACACCAAAAAAGACCAAAGACATCCAGAAGGCAGCAGGAAAGCAGGGAAACAAAAAGGGTAAACAAGTGGTGCTAAGCAGCAGCCGAAGAGGATGGTTAAACAAATGCCCTTTCAATGTCGATCCCCATATCTTAAAGACTATAGAGAGGCTAGAGATCGGCTGACTCCTGAACAGTTGATGTTGGTAGACTATGTGTTTCTCCCAGCAAATGAATTGCACCCATCAACGTAAGTATTATGCTTTACTACATACAAGATTATTCGTATTATACTTTGATAATATATTATTCCTTAAAAAAATAATGATTAAAATCAAACATATAGGGAGAAACTGTTCGAGTATGACCATGAAGAAGAAGATAAAAAATTGTTGATATTTAGGGAAGGATTTGAGACATTGGCTAGAGCAAATCGGGACTTAGAGAGTTCTATAGTGGATGTACTATGTTTTCTCTTAAACTGGATGGAAAGGAGAAGAAATCCGAGTACAAGGAAAAGAATGTTCTTCAGTACAAATATTTATGTAAGAAATACACACCATACATATAACGTACTTAGCTATTTTATAGCACATTTTTGTTGACTACCATTAAAATGGGTGCTTCGAATTTATAGTTGGCTATAGAGAATGAAACTTCAAATTTACCGGAGATCTTCAAGATGGTAATGGGCCTTAAAACAAGAAGGTATAAACAGATGAAATTGGATGAAGCACAATTCATAAGTTTCATAGCGCTTATCACTTTTATTAATATATCTCAATTACGCAACGCTCTAATTGTGAACAACCATCAACTACATAGTGAACCAGAAGAATATTGATAGTGAACATTTTGTGACATTCCCATGGACGAATTATACTTTGAAAAAAACGATATATTATGACCAGTAACCACTTAGATTGTGAATAATCCCATTTAATATATTTTGAAGTAGAGAAGTAACCAACATGAATAAGAAATAGTGAAGATGTTGAGTTAGCAAAGCGTTTCATCTTGTATGTGACCATAGTTCACTATAAAACACTAGCTGGTTCATCATTGCCACAATATGTATTCAACATAACCTGAAATTATGCATAACTTGATGCTTTTAATGTGACATGCAGGTGTTTTTCTCCATTCTTAGAGACAATCACTTTTTTGTCATCTATTTCGACTTCGTAACAAGAAAAGTGGTCGTGCTTGACAATAGCTCAGGAGAGTCTAGATCAATATATCAGCATTGCGCAATGGCCATGGTAAAGGTTTTTTTCACGATGCTCCATGCTTGTTCCTAACATTTATACAATGGGAACTTTTGGGATGCTAGAAATTGTGTTCATTGGTGGGAAGTTTAAAACCTTGGTGCATAGAGCACATAGTGTTCCTAAAGTCCGTTTTCATTCATGGGGATTTTGGAATTACTCATCTCTGATTCTGGAAAATATATTTTTTTGGGGGAGTCCAATTTTGATGATTTGCTGTTGATAGGGGAGTCCAATTGAAGTCAACTACTATGGGATCTTAAAAGAGACTTTCTTTGACAAAGACATGCTCTAGCTTGATCTCCCAAGTTAAATTAAAAGGGGTTGGGGGGAGGGGATCTGCATTTAGGCACAAGTTTTTGGCAGGGAATTCATTCCATGTTGCTGGGCTTGTATTTAGTTAAGTTAAGCAAAGTCTTGGAGAAGATGTAGATATGTTAGTAAGCATAATTACTTTAGCATACTCAATATTAGCTGTTAGTAAGTGTAGGGGTTATGTGGGTTGTGTCCTCTTGAAGAGTTGTTGCTTAAGTTACCACCATTGGTTTAGCCACTCAACTAACTTAAGCAATGCTCACCTGTAGTGTAGGGGGACTGTTTCATAGTTGGCCCCATTGAACTCTAGCCTGGACAGTACCTTTATTAGCCACTAGTATAGACCTGTGTTATGCATGATATATGATGAAATAGATCAGCATAACATATGTACTTTTGAAAAATTATAAAATTATCACTACTTACATAATTGATATTATAACTTTAAAAAGATAAGATGATAAGTAACTATTGAAAAAATAAAAAGTTATCAATTTCATATATTGCAAATGAGATTAATAACATAGGAAACATCTGATGATAATATATAGACAGATAAAGATCATAATAAATGACATGATGATAAGTTAATGAGTAGAGCGAGACGGCAAACACTCATCCTCATCTTCGAGTACTTGTGCAAAAAATAAATTTTTTTAGTAATCAGTTTATTGTGAATATTGATATAAACCAAGTTTATGTGTGTATACTATGTTTAATTAGATGGTGTACTTGGATTAATTCTTCAACTGTAGCACTTCTTCCTCCCAGTCGGTCGATGCAATAAGAGTGATAGGTACTTCTGTTTTATGATGTTATGGAGGCTCAATAATAAATAGAGATTATTTGTCTTGGCAATTATCTAGAATAGTGTATAGCGACAGGTCACCAGATGACTGAAAAAATTATAAATATGACATTGTTAGGAATTAGTAATCAAGCTGCAAATCATTTGAAAAGTAATGAATATAACAAAGAGATGTTTATCAGATACTCTTTAAAAAAAAAAAAAAAATAACAACAACAGCAACAACAATAACAACAATAACAATGAGATGTCTTATCTGGAGAAGATGTGTTTTTTTGAAAATAGGAATCAACATTTTAGATTCAATAGATGACTATTTTTTTATAACTAAGATCACTGTATATCAAATCTCGCAAGTCATTTCCGTTGCATCATTTTAGGATTTTTTTGAAGATTATCACCTTTTTTTAACTACGTATGTTTTTTTAAGGATAATAAGATTATCATGAACCCTTTTCATGCATATATATAGCTGAAATTTTAGGGTTTTTTTAAAAATAAAAATAAATGGGATTTTTTGAATAAAAAATAAAGTGATATCATGGCAGATTATTTGCTTTTTTTCTCTGTCAGGGAATAGGATTCTCATCTATCCGTTATCACTTATATAACTGAAATAATGGGTATTATTTTTTAAAAAATAAGAAATAGATATTTTATTGAAAAAAGATATATTATTTAAGATAAGAATCAATGGATTAGATTTATTACATGACTAATTTGTATGGATAAGATTACACCAAATCCAGCAGATCATTCTCATTGCACCATTATAGAATTTTTAAAGATTATTCATCTTTTTGTAACTGCTTGAATTTTTCTTTAGATAATACGATTATCATGTATGCTTTACTAAATATAACCAAAACTGTAAGGGATTTTAAAAATATAAAAATAAAAAGGTATATTGCTTGGGGAGGGTAAATTTTTTTAAAATTTTAAATCTATGGTTTAGATTTAATAAATAAATATAACTACCTAGGTTTTCCCACTAGATAATAGGATCATCATCCGTCTTTTGTCATGTGTATGCGAAATCTTAGAGGATTTTTTTTTAGGGATATCTTAACTTTGAAATTACTTCCGTTGCAGCATTTTAGAATTTTTCAAAGATTATCATGTTTTCTTTTAATTGCATGGTTTTTTTAGATAATAGGATTATCATGTATTCGTTGTCACATATGACTAAAATTATGATTTTTTTTTGAAAAATAGAAACAAATGGGTATAATTTAAATAAAAACTGAATTGATTTAATGGCGTATCATTTGCTTTTCCCACTAACTATAGGATTATCATATCATTTATCACATATATAACTGAAAATATCAGTATTTTTAAAAAAATTAGTAATAAAGAATTTTTTTTTGGCAGAAGGTGCATTATTTTCTAAGATAAAATCGATGGCTTAGATTTAAAAGATGACTAATTTTTCTGGATAAAATTACATCAAATTCCGCAAATCGCTCTTGTTAGCACTTCATGATTTTTGAAAAATTATAGCAATTTTTTAAGTGCTTGCGGTTTTTTTTAGATAGTGGGATTATCATGTACTCTTTATTACATATAAACAAAACTATGAAGAATTTTAGAAAATAAAAATAAATAGGTATTTTACTTGGATAACGTAAGTTTTTTTGTTCTGAATTTACTAAATAAATATAATTGCATAGGTTTTTTCCCTAGATAATAGAATTATCATTTGTTTTTTTATCATATATACCCAAAACCATGTGTTATTTTAAAAGGGAAATAAAGGAATCTCTTAACTTTAAAAATCAACGTCTTAGATTTAATGAATAAATATTTTTAAAGGTCAAGATTACATCAAATTCTGCAAATCCCTCAATTGTAACATTTTAGGATTTTACAAAGATTATCAATTTTTATTTAACTGCTAGGGATTTTTTTAGGTAATGAATAAAAACAACTGCCTAGATTTTTTTCATATATAATAAGATATCATCTATCCTTTAGCATGTGTATCCAAAATTATGCGGGGTTTTTAAAATAAAGATAAAGAGATATTATATTTTTAAAATCGCCTATTTAGATATAATGAATAAATAATTTTTATAGTTAAGATTAAACCAAAGTTTGCAAATCACTTTAAGTTACTACATTTTAGAGGTTTCCAAAGATTACTATTAACATAGCATATACATAGATAATATGAAAATTAAATTTACCTCAATATAGCAGGAAAAAATGGATCGCAAAGAGAAGGGGGTGATCCTATCTGGTTTTAATTTTCTAAAAACAAAACTAATTTATTCTCATTTGGTCCTTCCTGTTTAATTGGGCGGCAATTAGATTTTTAGAGAGAGAAAGAAGAAAGAGAGAGGGAGAAGTGAGTGTGCTTGTGAATGTGAAGTAAGTTTAAGTGAACCAAGTCCCATAAACTTTTCACCTCAAAAAGTTTTAATTTTTCAGTAGTTAGATTTATTTACATTTCCAACCTCTTAGGCTCTTCTTACTGCTAACGTATTTGATAATAGTTAAATAGTTATGAATTTTCTTTTAAAAAATTAAATAGAATAAGGGTTGGTCGTTGTAAAGTGTGGGTATTAAAATGATTATTGATCTAACAGTTGTTATTTTTTCTTTTAATAATTCTTTTTTTAAATTACAATATTTTTTTAAGGAAATCTACGGAGACCATTAAAAACACCATTAATCAAACGGTTGAGAACTTCTAATTTTTGAGAATTTACATAAATCATAGGGCCTATAAAATTGCTATTATGTCTTTTATATATATATATCTATATATATATATATATATATATATATATATATATATATATATATATATATATATATATATATACATATACATACTCCATAATCCTTATTTCCACAATTATAGAATTATACTTTATAGATTATACTTTCTTACAATCATTTTGTTAATAATGGTTTTTTTCCCTTATTGCTATGCAAGAGATTTGAAAATTAGAAAATAATTTTTTTCAACAATCTGATGGTTGTGATGAGGAGAGAGAATGAATCCAAGGGTTCAAAATCTCTAATTAATGAGAATGTAAGAAAATTTCACATCACCACAACATTGCTTTTATTATATAGTATAGATGTATCTGTTCAGATGATCACTGAGCTAAAAAAGTTCATGGCTTAAATGAGAAACTGCTGTTGCGTTGCCTTTTATGATAACTGGCCTAAAGATTCATAGCCATGTACCCAACTTTGCATCTCTGTCTTGGTTGCGTGGCCTTTTCTTGTTAGCATTAACATGTTGAACTTGCTGCAAGCTTTTAAAGCTTGCTGTTAGAGTTTAGCTTTGTATAATTTATTAGCTTTAACTCAAATACAATAACGTTATTCATTAATATGTCCCTGTATTCTGTGCAGACAAACCTGTTCGCAATCTACTTATTGGATGGAGGACAAAAAAAAGGTATGGACGTGAGGAAATTTGTCTCAATGTTTTGGACTCTAAGTTGGCAAGATAACAAGAACATTCATGATTGTGGAATTTACGCCATACGCCATATGGAGGCATTTCACGGAGGAAATGTCAAGTGCTGGACACCTGGTTTTCAGAAGAACAAGATAACTTATACTTTCCACAATCCAATTATAGCTTCTAAATTAGTGAACATTAAATGCAATCGTTCAAAATGCACATCATATTAAAAACTAATTATTTCCAATAAACATGGCGAAAATGCAGGAAGAATTTGTTAGGCATTTACGTTCAAGGTATGCAGCAATGATCTTAGAAAGTGAAGTGAATAGCCTACAGGTGCAAATCCAAGAGGCAGCCAAAAAAGACTTCTAGCAAAGAGAAATAGAACAGCAACACCTCCAGCAGTAGTACTACTCCAATATTATGCATTAAATCATAGTTTAAAACCTTGGTGCATAGAGCACATAGTGTTCCTAAAGTCCAACTTTTATAATGTGAAACTGCAATATTTCCTTTTCTATATTCAATAAAAGTATGTGTGGTCCCAAAGCAACAATGTCTTGTACAAACATCAACGATGTCCATTAATTATCGATGTTGTTCAATGTGATGCACAATCATGTACCATAATTCAAGATTAAACTATCCTAAACAAAACTAAACAAATCACTGCACTAACCAATCTTGCTCATCGTACAACATCATATAGTTCATTATGGGCCCTCAATTGCAAAAAAAGGTACCGAATATGATAAAATTAGGTAGAATATGTGCAGCAAACAGAATGAACAATCATGAAAGTCATAGTGAACAAAGTGATGTAGTTCATTAAGATGGTGTTGTGTGTTCACCATGATACTCCAGGTTGCTCACATTAGTATGCTTATATTTGTAAATTATGATATGCAACTTATTAACTTGGATGCTTACCAATACATCAATTAGAGTAAATTTGGTTACTAATAATGAACTTTATCAAAACACGCACTAAATAAAATGATGAGACTCGATGAACAACTTAGATTCACACTCCGGAAAGTGAACATTATTGAGACAATTTAGTTCGCTATTGTCCCTCACTCACAAAGAAACGAACCCAAAAATATGGAAAAATTAGCAAAAACATGAAGAAACATGTTAAAATTATCATAAGCACTTAAGCTGGCCCAAAATTGACAACATAATAAGGTTTGTCCAATTAATAAGTAATTATAAATAAACACATCACACAACACCAAAAAAAATGTAAATGAGATAATAACATATACAATTATGAATATAGAATTGTTCACCATGCAGTTTAAAATTGTTCATTATAGTGTCAAAAAATAGTTCATAATACATTAACAATGTAAAATTGCTGCTATGAATAACAATTATAGATAAAAACCCTATAGAACTAGAGATAATTTGGGCTACAACATACACTCCAAAGCAAACTTATAAACAATAAATACTAAAAGGGAACATCAACATTGTAATATGTGAAGGCCACAAATCATATGGTCTCAATAACTGACTACATAATGTTTTGAAACATAAGTACTAAACATTACAAATAAAATGGACTCCGACTCCATGCTAGGATTTTCAATGCTCATTAGTTTGAGTACCATCTGCAAGAAACTTATCAGTATGGAACTTTTGTACCACTGGTGGAGCCGTGATCGGCATAAACACTATACTAATATTAGATGGATGTGAATAGTAAGACGAGTGAAAATACGGTGATAAAAATGAGTCCTACATAAAAAAGGAAAACCACAAGGAGTCAATTAAAATGTTCACTGCACTATTCGATGTTGTTCATTAAAAAACTTAATTTTGAACACTCACTTAAAATGTCATATAGAAACATGACCAAACAAATAAATGTAAATGAACCCATATAGCAACATGACCAAACAAATAAATGTAAATGAACCCATATATGTACCTCACCCACATGATGCTGAACATACGAAACTGAAGATGAAAGATTGAATGTCGGCAATGAAATCTGCTAAATACAAAAAGTAGTAAATAACAACCCATACACAAAATCAATGCATTACAATAATAACATTATTAGTAATGTACCTGTCGAAGCATATGTGAGTAACTTGTGCCAGTATACGAAAGAGCACTTGGGCAACATGGACCATTCTTCGTATAGCACAAGATGAAAATAAAAATCACTGACCACTTTAATAACACGTAAAATATAACAAATCTCAAAAAGGCATACATCAAACCAAAGATTCAATGTAACAAAACTAAGCACATCCACAGGTAAAAACTTAAATAAATAATCAACGTTAATATTACTTGGGGTGGTGCTGAAGACAAACCCACATCAGTCTTTGACAACTTCTTTGACTTCCTCTGTTTAACTTGATCACATTTCTTTTCAACTATACTCTTAAATATCTTGTTCCTAACACCTTTTTGATGAGATCCAGAAGGATTTAGCACATTTGGTAGTGAATTCGAATCCTTCCGCTATCCATGTTCATCAATATGTATAGAAACCACATCAAATTCAATTACTTCCTTAAGCTCCATATAATACTTTTCATAATAAGCCCTTGCATTCTTGTTCATTTGGCTAGATGTAATAATTGAATTCATTTTCCTCATCATTTGCATCTTCCAAACCGAAGAGCAACCTACATGGTCTTTACTATTAGATGTTCCAAAATCAAGGGTTCGACCATCTTTTATGCCCTTACACCACCTCCTAATTATATATTGATCCGGCACTTGTTCAACACAACAAGCATGTCGAACCCTTAGGCAATGGGAACACAAAATCCCAACCTCCGGAAACATCTTACAAGTACATTCTACAACACCTTCATCTATATTAAAAGTAATGATATGGCGAAACTCGTATGAATCTACTCCATGAGAATCCCTTGTAACCCTAATGCCCCATACCTCAAAAGACATAGCACATGAAGAATTTTCAACTACTTTGTAATTATATGCAGCTCCATCAATGAACTCTTTCTCCAACATCAAGAAAGCTTCAACAACAGTATACACAGACGTAGCATGTTTCAAGATGTTTACTGAAGGGAATGCCATTTCTACATTACCTATGATCTTTACCCTTCTCTTTGCTCCTCCACTCAGATACAACATCGCAAAAGATGTTATAAAATTCACAAAGATCAGCTATGGCCGCAACCTCATTTCAAAGATCTATTCATTGTTTCACTCCTTTGAGAAGATAATACGCCACCAAAAAAATAATATTTTGAAAATGCCGGACACCATTTTTCACGCAAACTACACAAGTTATAAAGCCAATGACTATTATTACAATCGTACTTTTCCGTCATCCTGAAAAATACAAATCAAATCATAAGCAAAATAACCCAAACTAACTGAAAAAGT